>JAJIBD010039014.1:0-73059 GCA_021461705.1 Cryptotis parvus | reverse complement strand
ATAGACCCCTCATTCCCATGACCTGAGTTAATGGTTTGAGGCTCTTCATGTTCCTGGAGCGAGCCGATTCCCTTGGACAACACTAGCATGTGACAGGACGTGTGGAGATGTTACCTTGTGCCCTCCAGTAAATCGATGAGGACAATGGAAAGACAAGTGTCCGAGTGACATATTAACCGAAGTTAATTTTTAAATTATAAAATATAACTTAAATTATATTTTGGAAACATTCTACTATTGGAAAAAAAATGAATTAAAAGCCCACTAAGGTGAAAATATCTCAGTAAATGACATCCCAAGATAAAATAGACATGTTAGTATTATAAATACTCTGAATCACAATGTGACATATTGCCTCAACATTAATTCTGCTTTTAAAAATATTTGTATATAATAAAACTTGATATAGGCATATTAGGATATATAAATTCTTCATGAAATTTTCATGTATCTTCTCTTCCCATTGTGGATTAGGTATGTGAGTAGATATGTTGAAATCCTTGAGAAAAGAGTCATGCTCTGTTTTCCTCCTGATTGGAAGAAAACCCGCGACAGAAAACTATCCTTGATCTTGCACATTTTGCAGTCTTGAGAAGATCAGATAGTTCAAAGCTTCCTCCTGTTTTGAAATTCTTCCATTATTTATTTATTTTGAAGTAATATTATTGCATTCTTTTCCCCTTTCTTCTGAGGAACTTAAGCTAGGACAGCTTTATGGAGGAAAGAAACTCATCTCTAAATAAAATTGCACATTTACTTATTCAGTCAAATGATTTCTTGTATTGATGATCTCTAATTTTCTGTGATGTTATATTTGTCTGTGATGCAAAGGGTGAAAAAAAACCTAAGAAGATCTGATACTGCATCAGGTTATTTATTTGTTTATGTTCTGTAGACTATTTATTTGTTTTATGTTCCTAAAGAAAGGACACAAATATACAAGATAACTGCTGAGTTTATTCTTTCCTCCTAGCTAAACTGCATTTGGACAATATGTTATGAAAGTGGTTATATTTCTGTCATGAGACTATGAAAATATGTGGTAAGGAAAAGATAGAATATTGCTCACGGTGTTTTTTTAATCTACTATATTGAAGATAATTCTTCATAGCTATAAATTTATTTTCTTTGGTATTTTCATATTAGCGACCTCAAAATAGTGCATTGTGCTGAATATACTGAAGTTCATCTAGATAAACTTCTACCGTTGTACCTGTAGGCTCTTTTCTATTTTTCATGGCGATTAAAAGACTCTGAAGAACATAATCATAGCTCATTTTCCTCATTTAATAAATAGAGAACTTTTCCCTGCACAGTTGAAGCAATCTTTCTGAAGATAGCTCTTGCTATATTTAAAACTCTTTAATGCTTTGAAGAAAACCTTGGCAATTTGAGAAAAAAGAATAAGGCTAGGGCAAGAGAACTCTGATGCTTTCTCCTTGCCGTGGCCCAATGTACCACATTCTTCTTTTCCTTATTCTACCCACCATAGTTCTATCACCTTCTCTTACCAGTGTATTTTCCTACCCCAGTACCTTGCACATACTATTTGTCTATTTACACCCAGTCTGTATTCTCTTTTAATGAGCATATTTACCATTCAGTTTAAAGACCCTACACTGAGAGGAAACAACCTTTAACTCTGATTGTCATCAATATTCTGTTAATGATGCTCATAATTCACTTACTGTGTGTTTCATTTGATATGATTTGCAGGATGTCTCACTATTAATTTATAGCTTACAGCTTTTTGTTTCATTTGATTATAATTTAGGGTTTTGGGCCACATTCAGAGCTGCTCAGAACCAACTCTGGCTCTGTGCTTAGGGACCACTCCTCAATGAGCTCAGGGGGACTTATGTGCGGAAAAATTGAGAGCTCAGTTGACTGCGTAGGAAGCTAGCAACTTACCCACTGCACTACATGTCTAAAGCAGCTTAAATTTCACCCTCAGTTGGTAGCTTTTGAGTTTTATTTGGAGGTGTTAGGAATATTTCTTTATAAATCATGAAGGATTTATAGGATTTCTTTGTAAATCATGAAGTCCGCTAACTTTATAAACACACAACTAAATGTGACTATTCTATTTTGATTATTGCTCAAATATGATGCGGTCTTTAATACTCAGATTTTATTTCATCAAATGCTTTCAGTTCCAATTACGTTCTTGTTCAGTTCCACGCTTCATCCTTGCTCTTTGTCTTCTGCAATTATAATTTCACTTTATCCTCTACACATTTATCTTCTTAGCACTTTATTTTTTCTCAATTACCTCATCTGTTCACCAAGTCCCAAGTTACATTTTTGGCAATATGTATTTAATTAAAAAATGTTTTCAAAATTTTTTTTTGCTTTTTAGCAATGTTTATTTTAAATTTTGGTTATATTATAATCAAAATTATAATCATGAGGGTAAGCATGTTCTAACCTTTCACTTTCCTCTCTTTACTTATTCTATGTATGCATATTTTCCTATTAAAAAATTAGTCATACTTATACCTTGAGATCATAAGTACTCTTTGAAATGGACTTTTTCTTCCTGGTGATATAAAAACATTCTTTCTGCCACTTTTTCTATTCACCTCTTTGTTCTCTTCAATTTTATTCATTTTTCCTAACTTTAAGTTTTTTTTCTGGTTATTTCTTATCCTTGAATGTAATCAATTCTGTCTGACTCCGTCCAAGAAAGGACAAAAAGCAACCCAGAAGTTATAGAGCAAGAGAATCAGAAAACTCATGGTTTACATAATGTCTCTGAACTTTTATGCCAAACGCTACTGGACTTTGACTTAAAATAGGGTCTTTTCTCAATCTTCTTAGTAGACCCTAAGTAAGATGCTATTTTTGAGAATCACAGCAAAATCTCATTTTTGTGTAGCAGTTAGCATTTACTCGCATCCTTTCACTTCTGTGATCAACAGCTTTAAAGCAAATAGATTCCCTCCTTCACAGGTTGATGGTCTGTCAACTTTCATCTTAAAGCAATGGCATCCTTCTCTAGCTCTGCTTCCTTCTACCTTGCGATGTCTACTGGACTCAGATATAACACTCTCTTAGATCATGTCTCCCTGAATCATGTTGGGGCAAGTGTAAAAAGACTAATTAGGTCCTTTTACCTTAGCAGATTCCTGAAATTCCCACTAGATCTAGAGAAGTTTGTTTCCTACTTGGCATTCTTATTCAAGTTGACCCACACCTCAAAATTTATTAGTTGTGATTGAGTTTAATGTCTTTTTCCTAGTTCATTAAAGATTGGCTTTATCATTATCTTGTTCTTTGCAATGTTTGACTGGTTGTTGAGAGAAGGAAGAAGAGATACACCATAATTCTGCTTCGCTGAAAGTCTGATTCAAATATTCATAAAAATATGGAGTTGATCATCCACAAATAGGCTCCATCTCATGTGTTTTATGGTATAATATTTAAAAGCTTATTTATTTATTTTGCTTTTTTGGATCACACCCAGCAATGCTCAGGGGTTATTCCTGATTTTGCACTCAGGAATTACTCCCTGGCGATGCTAGGGAGACTATCTGGGATGCCAGGGATTGGACCCTGGTCAGCTGCTTGCACAGCAAATGCCCTACCCACTGTGCTGTGGTTCCAGCTCCCAAAAGCATTTTTTTTTTTGCTTTTTTTGGGGGTCACACCCAGCAATGCTCAGGGGTTACTCATGGCTCTGCACTCAGGAATTACTTCTGGCGGTGCTCAGGGGACCATATGGGATGCCGGGGATCGAACCGGGGTGGCATAGGCCGGCCGCGTACAAGGCAAACGCCCTACCTGCTGGGCTATCGCTCCGTCCACCAAAAGCATATTTATTTTAAAGGTTTCAACTCTTATTAAGCAATGTCTCGAGCCCAAAAAAAATATGTTAAATTAAAATTTTTTGTATATATATAAAAGATGATGTTTTAATTCATTGGTTCATCATACCATTGGCAGCATCAATGCTGATCCCAAAGCGAACATAGTAAGGGTCATCTACATATGTAAAAAACACAAAAGGATTTCCAGTCTAGAGTTATTTATAAACCCTAGCATCAGATAAACATACCTTAGACAAAAAAAAAATTTACAAATCACAGCAAATAAAACACTGGCATTCCATGTATTCATCAAATTAGGTTAACTGATACTCTATTTATCAGCATGAATATATCTCATATATACAAAAGATTTGAAAGAAGCGTGATGAAAGCTAGGTGTCCTTAGAGTGATAGATGCACATAGTTTAAAATAACATTAAACAATACTCTTTTCTATGATTCACAGTTTGATCTGAAAATTGGAAGCCACATAATATTTCAGTATTAAGGATTTTGATCCTAGAGATTACAGACAGACACAGAGACCATTGAAAGAGTTGGGTGTGTAATTATAGGAGAATCCTCTAGTGAAGGCCTAGAATATAGCAGTAGAGCTGGTACTTTCAAAGATTTATTCAGCAATAATTGAAAGTCCCAGGAACTAAGGCAGGGTTCTGAGGACTTCAGCAGGGAACACTGGCTCCCAGGATGCTTGTGCTGAATCTCAACTCTCTATAGACCGAAGTTTACACGCCATGAGCACACCTGAAATCTGGTGTGTCTTTGTTTACACTTTACCCCGTTTCTGATGGAAGCATCTCCAAGAACACTATCTCCTCCTCCTTTACTTCCCACCTATCACGGGTGTATCTCTCCTGGCAAACTCGATCCCAGAACCCCCTGGGTACAGGGACTTTCTGAAACCTCATACCTGGTTCTTCCTCTGCCAAAAAGGTCTTAAAGACCTCACGAGGTGACAGAGTTGCGCTTCCGATTTCCTATCGGATACTGCTGCCGGGTTAAAGCATCTGTAATCAGTTTAGAAGTAAGCTGGGACATGATAAATAGGCTGGTGCTCGTTTTCTATGCAGAGAGGAGAGGTCCAGAGCAAAAGGCGCAAATTTCAGTGGGAGAACATTAATGTTTTAAGGAAGCATACAATAGCCTCATTGCAGCTTTCCATAGGCAGGATATAACTGATTCCAAGCCCGTGCATGGACCTTATCATGTAACTGGTTCACTGACTCTGTACACTTGTTTTAGGCACTGAGTTTAGCAAAATTACAAAGTGTAAATTGTGCCTATTCCCAGCTAAAGAAGACTCAGCTTCCTATGTCGGAAGGACTTCACAACAAGTGATCTGTATTCCAGAAGGCTGGGATGACTTAAATATGTGTAGCGAAAGCAAACCCATAGTCAAAGGGGCTAAATGTGTATAAGCTTCATTGCTACTTTTACGTTCACCGGATGGCTATGAGCCAGGTTGTATTTGAACAGGAAAGTCTGACAATCTCCTATTTACAACTGATCAAGAACTAAAATCACTCACTATTTCAAGTTTCCTAAGTATGGAAACAGTCTGATCTCATGGAAAAACAAACAAACAAACAAATAAATAGATAGATAAATAAATAAATAAATTATGCTTGAGAATTCTATGACAACCCCTTTCAATCAAAGGACATTTTTTATTTACGTTTTTCCAATATAGGAATTTTTTGACTAGATGGAGTGGGGGGGCTCCCAAGCCTTGCTTAGTTGGTCCTGGTGCCCCCTGCTGTTTTTTTTTAACCAACCCGGCTGATGATTGTTGAATTAAAGCCTAGTGTTGAGGCGGGTGCAATAGGACAGCAGGGAAGGAGTTTGCCTTGCAGGCCTCCAACCCGGGTTCAATCCCTGACCTTCCATATGGGCCCCCAAGCACTGCCAGGAGTAATTTCTGAGCATTGCCAGATATGACCCCCAAAAACATAGAAAAAAAATAAATCCTAGCTTTTACCTGGGCTACTCTGGGGAGTTCAGAGGCCTCAGCAGTTGTTAGAGGAAATTCTAAGGAGATCATATGGTACCAGAGACAGAATTGGGGTCAGCCACTTGTAAGGCATGTGCCTCAATGACCCTATACTCTGTCCCATACTTTGTCTCTGTCCCCTGATCAATTTATTGAACCCCAAAATTCTCATCCTGGTCCGGTTTCCTTTAGCTCTGACTGTGCAAGATTAATAGTTTCTTCATCGTGTTTTTGTCTTGATGTCTGACATACATCACTTTGCAAAAAATGTTATCCAGTTACTTGTAACTTTTTAGGAACACATTTAAACTAATTTTTAAATGCAAACTTTTTAAGACCATGGCAATTAAAGCATGTATAAAAACATAGAGGTGAAATGTTTATAATACAGTCAGGTGTTCTGTCTGTTTTACCACATATCCCGTTCTCCAAGAACTTACCTATTAGTCTTTAAGAATACGCACAGGCAAGTTATGGCATGTGGTGTTCAATGTTGTTACACTCTTGATTTTAATGCTATGAATGCTCATATACATAAAAATAGCTACAAAAGAAAGAAATCAGTCATGTATGTACCAAGATGAATTGAAAAGAATGCAAGAGGGCACATCTTCCAAATGGCTTTGGCTACAGATGCCAAGGAAAGAGGAAGTGAGTGGCAAACAAGCAGGGAGGCAGGGGATCCCCACAGCTGCCAAACTGCCGCTGGCATCTGTCACAGCCTTGAGCAGATGAAACAGACGCAAGAACTCTGAGGCTGGACACGAGCCATGCTGTTCCCAAAGAGTGTGTGCCTGTTGGCGTCCAGTGAAAAGTAGAGGACAGCAACAAAAAAGTTGTTGTCAGTTGCTCTTCAGCGTTGACAGTCAACACCTGGAGAGATGCTAACTAGCTGATTTCATGAAGCCTCTGTTACCTTGTGCTAATGCTCGCTTATTCATAACTAACGTGGCATTCAAAGTTTGCAAAAGTGCATTCACATGGAGATACTTCTAAACAGAATCCTTGAATTTAGGCACCTACTTGAATGTTGTATTTGGCACTTAAAACTTAGCGTGTGTCTATTTATTTATCCACAAACTTGTTCTTTCCACTTCATTACAAATAAAACAAAGCAGGGCTGGAGAGGGAGGTACAGAAAGTGAGGCACCTTGCTGTGACGGGCCAAACAGGCTCATCTCTAGCATTTCCTATGAACCCCCATGGCCTACAGGAGTGATCCCTACACACAGAGCCAGGGATATGCACCTAACAGTATCAAGTATGTCGTCCCCCAAAAATGATAAATAAAGAAAATAAAATAAGACAAAGTAGTGACAGATCAAAAGACTCCAGAAAATCTTCATAGTAAAAACTGACTTTGGTAATTAATAGAGACTTTAGCCCCCATTGGATTCAGCAATTTTTCATGAGTTAGGTATAGATTAAGAATGTGTGCTTAGAGCCATAGAACCTTGATCACTTGATCACTTGAATCCTGTTATTCATCAATTTGCTCTAGCAGGCACCAGTAACATTTCCATTGGACCCTATCACGTGCCAATGTAGCCTAATGGCATATGGTTGATTCAGGAATATGAAGAGCCTCAAACTGTTCCTTCAGGGTCTTGACAAGGAAGTCTGACCATCTTGTAGATGGGCGGCCACGTGATCTTTTGACATCCCGTGGGATCCAGTCGGTAATGGCTCCAGTCCAGCGGTCGTCTCCAAATCGCATTACATGTCCAGCCCATCTGATTTTTGATGCCTTGGCAAATGAGACAGCATCCCTGATTCTGGAATAGTGATAGAGGTCAGAACTTACCATGAATATTCTACCCACCCCGTTGTGACCTCCATCGCATAGAACCTTAGTATGTATATATTCAGCCTTATAGAACTTCGCAGCTCCTTCCAGTTTTCCCTTATGGTCCAGTAGTCTTCAGTGCTCAGACCAAAAACAAAAAAATCAAGCAGGGGGACCCAGAAGCAAATTCTGCCTTTATGCGAAACTAAGGGAAAGAGACATTAAGGCAGGTGGAGAAACTCTCCCTTTGGTTGTGAAAAGAACTAATGGCGCCGCTGTTGGTAGTGTCCACGGGGACACAAGCCCTCTGCAAGTGCCAGTTGTCCCTTAGTGGGGAAAGGAAACGCAGGTGCCGGGGTTGGGGAGGGGCGGCACACAAGGCTTTGGGGACTTCACGGGGCAAGCTCCGCAAGGCCCGCTCTGGCCACCTCGCTCCCAGGGCCTTAGTTGTACAAATGCACAAGATTGTCTATTCGGGTAGACAATTCAGAGATGGACTGGTGGGGGTAAAATCCCATTGTCATTATAAATTGCTAATTAAATAATTATCAATTAGTTGGCAGACAGAATTCATTCCAGTGTATTCCTCAGAGAGTCGTCAATAAGGAAATACAGTCATTTGGGGTCTTTCCCTATTCAATATCCTTGCCTAGAGCTACCAAATAGAGATACATATGATATTTCTTCTGTCTGATGTCCCACAATGGAAATTATGCATCATGATCAGTTACTGCACTTTACAGCAGGCAAGCACGAATTCCTATCATATTTGTTCTGTGACATTCATTTCTTCAGATAACTTAATTGCTTGAGTCATATTTTTTTAATACATTAGTTAATATACTATTTACTTTCCAGAAAGGAAACAAATACCAACAGGAAATTTCTGAAGGTATCACAAAGAAAATTGTTTGGAATACAAAAATATTCACTAATAAATTCTTTTGAAATCAGGAATCTACCTGTTTTATGTTGCAAAAGTGTTCTACTTAATGGGCCGGAGCGCTAGCCCAGCGGGTAGGGCGTTTGCCTTGCATGCGGCCGGCCTGTGCCGGCCCGGGTTCGATCCCTGGCATCCCATATGGTCCCCGATCACCGCCAGGAGTAATTCCTGAGTGCAGAGCCAGGAGTAACCCCTGAGTGTCGCGGGTGTGACCCAAAAAAAAAAAAAAGTGTTCTACTTAAACATTCCAGGTATATTCACTCATTAATATTGCACAGCTAATTAAAAAAATACCTGGTCACTTAAATATAATTAGAATGTAAGAATGTTCAGAAGTAAAGATGATATGACACAAATGCATTTATACATATATATATACATATTATATATAAAGTAAATATATATCAGCAGTTAAGGCTATTGCATATCTCTGCTCTTCTGGTCTGCATTCTTGGGTGTGGCTTTTGGACTTAAGCATATGTGTTGATAAGACTCATATATTGCAAGTGAAATAGACTGTGTTTGATTTTCAGAGGATAAGAATTCCCTTTGAAGCTAAGATCAGAATTCTGAGCTAAAAAAAAAAAAATTAGAAGGTGGGAAATTGAATTCCTAAGAAATTCAGTACATTTAACTAGGAATGGGTTTGTAGCAATCTCGGTCCAGACATAAATTATTTCTGCCTTTATATTAATATAGAAAATAGACTCCATTTGCTGACTTTTTGCCTGTATAAGACCTTCTCTGCTATTATGCATTTGAAGAAGGTTGTAAGTCTGCTAGACTTTAGAAAATTGAGCCAAGAGTTACCAAAAATAACTAAGAAGTTAAAGAAATGCAGATATCAAGAAAAACATTTTTTCTCTTTACTAGGTTATTTTCTACAACTCTGCAAAAATACAAAATTTCACCAGAAAAGGAAAAGCGCCTTAAAGTGGAACTTTATAATAATAAAGTTACTGGTTCCCACTCGAGCAAATCAATGATCAATGGGAAGACAAGTGACAGAGAAGCGGAACTTTAAGCCTGTGTCTTGACACCAAGACCATCCTGATTAGACAGACTGACAAACCAGACCCTCTTAATATATTCTGTTCTTTACTTCACAACATATAGAAAGGTGCCTTTAGCAACAGTCTCAGGCTTTTTCTAGAGAAAAGTTTACTTCTGAGGGCTTGAAATTAATTGGCACCCCCAAATCTTAGAAGAACGGCATATGGCAAGGCCCTTAATTTGATTTACGCTAAGGCAGACCTTGTGGTTAAAGGTCCTAACGGTGCTGTGTTATTAAATTCTTGTTCATGACTCAAGATTGATCCACTTCAGCCTTTCAGCTGGGAATAGTTTTCCAGGGAGATTCAGCAGGTTTCAAATCAATAGGGTTAATAGATGTGGGGCCAAGCAATCAGAAGCAACATGGTTGGCATTTCTGATGCCAATGTAGACAAGTTCTGATGTCATTTAAGTGATGGCTCAAACATCCAGTTCAGTGTACTGTAGCAAGGGTCCATTCCTCTGACTTACCTGAATTAGCTTAAGGGCACTGGTTTACCTTTTTAGCCTCTTAAATTTTAATTTTTTCTATGTTACTGGTCTCCATGACTTTAGAACTCTATTACTTTCTCCATGTAAGAAACAGCAGTCATCTCATTCTTGCATTTTTTATTTTGTTTTTTATTTTATTTTATTGCTTTTTTTGGTCACACCTAGCAATGCTCTCAGGAATTACTCCTGGCAGTGCTCAGGGAACCATATAGAATGCTGGGGATCGAACCCAAGTTGGCCCCATGCAAAGCAAATGCACTCCCTGCTGTATTATCACTCTAGTTCCATTCTTGCATTTTTAGAACACCCAACAACAGTTTATAACATCAATAAATGGTAACTCCCCAAATTAGAGGTCATTTGTCAGGGAAAATTCAAATAAAAGGTTTTTAGGAAGGACATTCCCTCTAAACAAGGGTATTTAGGGCCAGAGAGATGGTACAAAGGTTAAAGCCTTGTGTGCAGTTGGCTCCTGGTTCACAGACCACAGAGTCATGTGCTCCCTCTGTCTGCCCTAGAGGCTCCCCACAGAATGAGAGTATCAAGGTAATTCCCAGCCTTACAGGCCTCAGCAGCACAATATCCTTGGGTCCTGAGCATTGAATGAATGGCCATTAGCCAAGAATTGCTAAATGCTCCAGGACCTCCTGAACAGCTGGAGAGAAAACCTTATTTTTTTTCAAAAAAAAAAGAGAAGAAAGAAAAGATGTTTGAAGAACAAGTTGAGAGTCTGTTAATGAAAGAGGAAATATTTGTAAGCCACAGAAGCATAGACAGTTTTGTTCCTTCTGTGCTCTAATAATCCGTCTCTGAAAAGCCCGTGGGGCAGAGACAGTACAGCCAGCCGGTAGGCCGTTTGCCTTCTATGCGGCCAACCAGGGTTCGATCCCAGCCACCCATGTGGTAGTCCCTCCTCCAGTACTGTCAGTAGTAATCCCTGAGTATTAGCTGGTGGGACCCAACAAAGTGTTAAAAAATGACGGGAATATGAGACTTGAGGTGTACAGAAGTGAGTTCAGAGTGGAGTTGGAGGGTGGGAGTGGGTACCCTATGAAAAGTAGGGGAAGAGAGAAACACACTGGTGGATCCTGTAATCTCAGGACATTGGGTGTGTGAAATCTTATCACTGATACTTTGTAAATCGTTAAAAATAAAAATTCTATAAAAAGTCACATAATGAGAACAATTCTTAAAATTATAGCTAAAACTAAAATGAAAAAGTTAGGGCCTGGAGAAAGAGTACAGCAGGGCATTTGCCTTGCACAGGGGGACCCAGGGACAGACCTGAAAGAGGAAGCCTCAGTTTCCCTTTCCAGCACTGTGAGCAGCTCTGGTTTAGCTGAGCCCTTCCTACCGTGTTACACACCCGCAGACGCTGAGCTCTTAGTAGGCAACAAGGTCCACTACTCCCAGAGTGCATGGATCCTGTGCTAGACCTTACATTAGCAGGATAATAAATGACCCAGATGATGCATAAAAGATAACTAATAGATAAATGGAGTTAGCTAATAGTTAGCTAATTAGATAACAAATAACCCAGATAATAGATATCTAATACATAATAGATAAGAGATAATAGAAAACCCAAAGGCCAGTGGCCAAATAGATAACCCAAAGACCTGAAAGTGGACAGACCACTCTGCTTAACCCTTGTGTTCTCTGCAACATTCTTGTTACTTGACAAATAAAACAAAGAGCTATTTTCCCTATAACACCCCCCCGCCCCTGCAACCAAGCCATACTTAACTTGGTCCCACAGGAAATTCCTCCTAGGGGGCAGGGCCTTTCCCTTCCCTCCTACCTTCCAATAAGCTTTTCTATGTTCAGCTCTGAGTCTGCACATCTTTATTATTCAGTATTTTCATGCCTAAAACTATTGAAGAGCAATGGACAAGCAGAGACCCACCCGTCACTGCTCCCGCATGAGTCTCCGGCACCCTATATAGTCCTGTGAGGCTCTGCCAGGGGTGATCCCTGAGCATGGAGTCAGAATGTGGTCTGATAGCCAAAAGCCAAATAATAATTAAAACACCAGGGAGGTAGCTCATGGAAAGGAGTGTGGACTTGGCCGTACCCCCATGCTTTCCTAGTGACCAAGTGAGCACTGTCCAGTATCAGTAGGTAAAAGTCATTAGAGGGGCAGGAGTGATAGTCCAGCAGGGTGAGTGTTTGCCTTGCACATGGTCAACCCATGTTCGATTCCCAGAATCCCAAACGGTTCCCTGAGCACCGCAGGGAGTAATTCCTGAGAGCAGAGCCAGGAGTAACCCCTGAGCATTGCTAAGTATAACCTAAAAAAGGCAGATAGATAGATAGATAGATAGATAGATAGATAGATAGATAGATAGATAGATAGATAGATAGATAGATAGATAGATAGATAGATAGATAGATAGATAGATAGATAGATAGATAGATAGATAGATAGATAGATAGATAGATAGATAGATAGATAGAGAGAGACTATAGACAGAGAGACAGATAGAGAGACAGATAGAGAGATAGAGAGACAGATAGGAGACAGGCAGGTAGAGAGGGAGGTAGATAGAGATAGAGAGACAGATAGAGACAGATAGATAGATAGATAGATAGATAGATAGATAGATAGATAGATAGATAGATAGATAGATAGATAGATAGATAGATAGATAGATAGATAGATAGATAGATAGATAGATAGATAGATAGATAGATAGATAGATAGATAGATAGATAGCACCACAGTGGTAAGGTACTTATCCTGCCACCCCTGCCTGCGTTGTAGTGAAAGAGTTGGCCACCCTATGGGGTGACTGAATGGGAGCCTCAGGACGCCGCACCTACCAAGGAAAACTCTGAGAGACCGGGTCCTATGCAAAAACAAGGGTTTTATTAATAAGCGAGTATACTTGGGGCCATAGCATGACCCCAAGCGGTCAGTGGCTAAGAGCCCCGAGCCCTTCCAGGGAGGATCTTTTAAGAGATAGTTCCCGCCGCTACAGAAAAGCCAGCGCATAAACATCCAATAGATTTAAAATATTATATCAAGGTCTGCGCAGGCAGCCAATCACTTTGTACCAAGTAACCATCTCCCACCAATCAGTTCATTCTTAATACTTCTTTCTATATTTGGTGCGGCTAGATACACGCGTGGGATCATGGGTCAGCAATGGCTATGCGTACATGCAGGAATGCAATCCAGGCAATTCAGGCCAGATAGTAGATTCTGGGCGGGGTCTCATAACCTCTAACAGGAATTTGTTCTGGGCCTTTTGTAGATAACAAAAAGGTTACTTCAAGATGAAAAGGACACTCAGGCCCTAAATTGGTAATTTTCCATGAGTAGGCCTGCCCTGGTTGGGAAAGGGGGTTTCTGCCTTCTTTCAGTAGATGGTTCTCTGAGCACTGCCAGGGGTTATTTGGGAGCACAGAGCAGGAATAGCTCCCCAGTACTGCCTGCTAAGACCCATTCCACCCACTCATAACCACCACAGAGACAGACAGACAGACAATGTGCCACTTAGATGTCCCACTACAGAGTTATTTATAGAATTCCTGTGTTCCACTGTCCTCAGGAGCATGTTGCCGAATCCTGAATGCAATGTGTGTTAAAGCATCAGTGCGGACTATCACCATCCTCCTTAAGGAAAACGCTTCACAGTGCAGGTTATTTAAAAAAAAAAACAAATGTTTTTTTTTCCTGTATAGAATCAGAATACACCTTGCTATCACATCAGAAGGCTCTGTTTGACTATTTCCTTCTGACAAAACCTTCCATTTTTTTTAGAAAAAAAGTCAAACCACGGCAGCAAACATTTTGCTCCAAATGTTTCCTTGTGTTGCTGGTATATCCAACCTGAACATCTAGTCTCAGAATTTGTCCCATCACTGATATGTCATAGTGTTCAAGACACACTATTGCTAAACTTGGAAACATGATACAGTGATTATTATTCTGGGCAGACAAATTTTGCCAGTGGAGACAAATGTCTATTTGCCAAGCAAAGCAGCAGAGCGAATGACGTATTTTATTTTCAGTGCCGTTCTGCTATTCAAACCTGTTAAATGATAAAACATATTGGGTTAAGCTGAAAAAATGCTCCAAGTCTGAAGAAAAGTAGATTTTTTCAAAAAAAATTGCATTGAGAGAGTCTCTGTTAATTGAGTGGTAATCAGTTAGCATTGTTGACCTTTGGCCCTTATGATGAGGAGGTATTGGTGATGGCAGAAGGCGGTGATGTAATGAGTGAGGAAAATGTGTTCTTGTTTAGGCCTTTGACCATAGCAGCAGAGGATTTTCCTCAATCTTAAATTATCTTTTCCATGTTCATATTTGAGATGCAAGCCTAGCCTGGTCGGAAATTGTCTTAGTTTGTCAAGTCTTAGTTCTCTCTCTGTCTCTCTCTCTCTCTCTCTCTCTCTCTCTCTCTGTCTCTCTCTCTGTCTCTCTGTCTCTCTCTCTCTCTCTCTCTCTCTCTCTGTCTCTCTCTCTCTGTCTCTCTCTCTGTCTCTCTCTCTCTCTCCCCCATGTCCATTATACTTATTCCAGAAAGAAAGAAATCCTTTTTACTAGTTGCACATTTTTTAAAGTTCAATTTGAATCTATTATCGTATTTTGTCTTAAAAATTTCTATTCTGAAGGACCCATAACTAGAAGTCATTTAACTCTGTATTTTATGAGCATGCGCGTGTGCGTGCGTGCTGTGTGTGTGTGCGTGCATGCGTGCGTGCGTGTGTGTGTGTGTGTGTGTGTGTGTGTGTGTGTGTGTATGGGAGGCGGACTTTGTCATTCAGTTCCTTTGAGGGACTTTGAGCCGAGCAAGGAGGTCGCTTTAATTTTCAAACATATTTCTTCCCCTAATAGGGGAGACAAAAGACACTTTCAACCAGCACCTCCAGATTTTTTTTAACCTCAGAATGTTTTGGCGTCTCAAATGTGAGAGCATGATTGTTTTTATTTCCAGGAGGAGATAATGACACCGAAGCAATAAAAAAGAGTCAAGGCAGCCGGCACGGCACAGGAAGTGCAGAGCCAGAGACTTAATTTCTCACACAATGTGCTGTGCAATGGGCCCATTAACATAGATGAATGGGCTCTTTAAGGGTTTGTTCCTTCTTCTTCCAGATACGCAGCTGCTGCTGAATAGTGATATGTTAATCAGGTACTCGCTTGCCTATTCTTCAGGTACTCCGCTTTCTCAGCCTAGGTAATCTCCATATAGGAAAAGCTATTAGGGGTGGTATCTGCTACCACACCTTCAATTATATTAACACCTGCGCTGATAATCCACACTAGGTAAACTCCTAGGGGGCCGCTGGCCTCCGTCCACCTCTTTTCTCCCCACAAAGTTACATCTGAGGGGGGGAGGGAAGAGGGGGAGGAAAGTCATTTTTATTACACATCAGTGGGAACCTTCTGAAAAAGCTCTCACGCCTCGGAAATTGTCATTTCTTCCAACAGCTGACAGCCCGCAGAGGAGACTCTTGATGGAAGCCCGGGTCCCGTATTGTTATGCACCGCCCTCATGTAGATTTAGGGGCTGGATTAAGTGAGTTTCCAAAGGGTCTATTGTGTGGAGCATTAATTTGCAGGGCTCTTGATAGCGGAGTCTGAAGGTTTGTAACCTCAGTGTTTACTTAGATGAACTATATCCTCGGTTTGTTTATTTCCGTCTGCAGTCTCTTATTTCCTGGTAAATGTTGCATTTAGATTTGTTAGCAGCAAGAATGTTGGTATAAATCTGAAAGAAATAATTACAAAGCCTTTCATTCATTTTTAATGCTGGGACCCGGCCGTCTTGCCTCACCCTTCCCTGGGTCTCTGGAACATTATACAGATAGATGCAATAAATTCATTTCTCAAGCACAGTTATGCAAAACAGCACAGCCTTATGAGAACATTGTTTTTGAATGAACGCTTAATTCTGGCCTACCTCAAAGTGGTGAGCAGAGCTGTCCCTTTCTTTCCGAGGGCAATGTTATAACTACCGGCCTCCGTCGCCCCCCACCCCCAACTATGCTATTTTTTACTGGTAAAGATTTGATCAACACCGTCTTACTGTTTGTAGAATTACTTGTTAAGGGTCAGTTGTAATTCAGTTTTTTTTTGAATGTTAGAAATTTGTTCTTTGCAAACTCTTCTTGTGTAGTAGGACATTTGAAATAGCTCATCTTCCAAAATTAAACAAAAGACATTTGAAATTTGAAATTTTTGAGCATTATCCCTAAACGTACTTCTTCCATTCTTTCCTCACTGGATGCTAACATAAATTTGAAATTCAATATGAATGGCAAGGTGGGGGGCGGAGAGGGTGCAGGAAAGCTTATTGGAATTTAACCCTGCTCTTAATCTGGATTTAAGGGTCCAATTGAATAGAAGTACATTAAGCTGCAACAACTAAACTTTCTTTAAAAAAAAACTTTTTTTACACTTTTTTAAAAATAAAAAACTCCAATTTGTGGGAGATTTTATTGCAGTTTCTGCTTCTTTTTATTTATTTTTTTTTGTTAGTGATCTGGATATCTAACGGGTAATCAAACATGGAATTATTCATGTTAGCATTTCTATTTAAAATCCCTAGATATAGAGATTCATTATATTAAACATCAAAGACCAAGTCTTAGTGCAGGTTCTAAGAGATCAATGCATGGTCTCTGAAACTCTGTGGGGTCAAACTTTTTCATTTGAAAAATTTCACGATACCTCCTCACTTCTGAAGTCTCTAAGAAAGTTCTATTTTTCTCTCCCAAACAGACTATTTTTGTATAGAATCAGGCTGATCAACGTGAGTTTTCCCTGCTCTCAATAATTAAATTTGCAAATACTTCTGCAATTTGCCTCTCCTGTGGCTGTATATCTATTACTGTTTATTATAACAATGACTATTTTTCCCGCCTACTACTAATTTTTTTCTCTTTTTTTATACCAAGGTACTGCTGTTAACTTGAGAAGCATTCTTAAGAAACTTACAGTTTCTCTATGGAAAACACACCAATATAAAGAACAACTCAAAGCAAACTTTTGAGTTCTCATTATACTTAGCCTACAAATAATCTTAAAAGATGGATTTTTATAAACACTAGGTGGATTTTTTTGTTTAATTTGTGCAGTTCTCCAGACACTTCCTGTATATGTCCAACACATTCTTTTCCAAAGTAGAGTTCAATTGAGTAATTCAACCAATACTTCCCGACCGCCTACTCCTTATCCAGAACACGGTCACCTGTAAGAAAGAAATGCCCTGACATTGGCGCCTTGTATAGTCAATGTCTCTCATACAGAGGACACATGGCAAGTCTTATGAATGAATGATTAGTTCACTTTAAAAGCAATGAATGGAATATCTCCCCATATACCAACCATCATGCTTGGACTTGGAAATGTTTATTGGGAAATAAAACAATAGTAAGAGTTGAAAAAGCAAAGTGAGCACTACTGTTCAGGTAATTCTCTTAACAATGAAGACTTCAATAAACATAAATTCTGAGTGCTAAAAGCTGGTGTCCTGGGGCGAAGCAATAGTCCAGAGGGTAGGGCATTTGCCTTGCATGTGGTCAGCCCATGCCGGCCCGGGTTCAATCCCTGGCATCCCATATGGTCCCCTGAGCACCGCTAGGAGTAATTCCTGAGTGCAGAGCCAGGAGAAACCCCTGAGAATTGTTGAATGTAACCCCCCCAAAAAAAAAGGCAAAAAATAAAAATAAAATAAAAGCTGGTGTCCAAAAGCTGGTTTAATCATGAGCCATAATATCGTGATATTAATGTTACAGAAACTTTGTACAGAGGCCAGAGCAATTGTAGGCGGTTAGGGCCCTGCATGCAGACCACCTGCGTTGGATCTCCCCGCACCCCTTGTGGTCCCCCAGCATGGCCAGGAATGATTGCTGAGTGCAGAGACAGGAGTCATCATGAGCACTGCCAGATGTGTCTTCTCAAAAATGAAAAATAAAGAAAAAGATAAAGAACTGTATGCAGTTATTATAGTGAGGGTAATCGGAAAATATGAGGACTTTCAATGACTCTTCTAGGCTGTACAAGCATTCTGGATCTCTGTACTTATTTAAGAAATGAGGGAAGAAGAGAGCTCGGGTTTTAGTTATTGTGCAGTGATGAGCGATGGCCACGTGGCAGGAAGAGCTGTCTCACACTGGATGTGATATGTGCCCAACTATTGTCTATGCAGAACCTCGTTATATTTTCATATAGTCCTTGGGGTTTGCTTCATTACTTCCATTTTACAGATAAAGAAATTGAGGTCTATAAGAATAAGATCGCTCACTTCTCCAGGTCCCAAAGCAGGCACTCTTAGATCTACAATTCAAAGTCTGATTCTCTTCCTTCACAGTTTCCTGCATCACTCTTACCCTATCCCTGTGGCCAGAGTTCTCTAGCTATTTTTGGGTCTGTCTGCTAGTTGCTAACTTGGTTCTTTCCTTAGGAAACTGCTGGTACAAACATTAATTGCAGCCAGCACCACAACAGCTTTCAGAACTGCCAATCCTCAAAGAGAATTTTGGTAAGCTCTCGTCCAACGCTGACAATTAGACAATTAGAATGTTTTTCTTCATGCACTCGCTGCCATCGTCTGAGAGATTTCAGTGGAATATCGGCTACAAGTGACTGATGCTTGAAAGAAATTCTATGGAATCGTAATGCACAATGTATGTGTATATGGCATTGCATGAATAATATGGAAGAGAAAGAGCTGACAATGACCGAACAGTGGCTAACGGAGAAGTCAAGCTGACCTGCTCAAAGAGTGATACTGCACGTTATCATCATAGCAATGTGTTTGGGAGTTTACAAATCTGAAGATGATAAAGGAGCACACCACCAGTTTGGTGAGGAAGCAGGTGCCAACAGGCTGGTAATAGAGTCGGCTGCACTAGTTTCACAATCGCACAGACTTGATCACTGATGTCATTATGCATGAGGCTGACGTCACGCAGATATCACCATCTCTTCAGGCTTCTCTAGTTAGTTGCCTTTTCTTGTTTCACCTCTGGGAGCTTGTGATGACATCCTGTTTACTATCATTTCTTACCAGCATCTCCAAAAAGTTACTGAGAAAACTTGGGCCTAGTTTTAAGTTCAGAGCTGTGTGATAGGTGGTAAGTGGAGTTTAGAGCTTTAAAGGAAAAAGTTGCATCAAAGAAAAGTTGGTGAATTTGCATAAAAGGAAGATACAGGGAGAATTTTTAATCATTTCAGGCATAAGTGGAATGTGAAAGGTGAATTGAGGAAATTGCCCCCCCAACGCCCCTCCCTCTTAAATCATATTAAAAAGCACAATTTTAATTGGGGATCTGAGTGTGACTTAGCTGAAAGAGAAAAGAATGGGGGGGGGCTAAAGTAGTGGGAACAAATACTTGACTTCAGATAGGGTGTGACTTTGGGACAGAGGCTTCGTCTCTGTGGGCCTCTGGCTTTCCCTGAATTCCATGAAAGGAGAATCCTACCTTTCAGAGCTGGAGGAAAAGCTCCAGGGAATTTGTCAGAAGCACTGAAACGAGTGTTCAAGTAAGTGTTCAATAAATGGAGGTGATATTCATTCAGTAGTGACTGGACACCCAGAAACCAAGTCACCGAAAGAAGAAAGAAACAAGAATCTTAGTAAAAGCTAAGACAAGCAATTAAAGAAGAGACCATGTAAAAAAGACTGGTAAGGGGAGAGAGAAGAAACATGTCTCAAAGAAAAACATCAAGGGCTAATAGCACTCCAGAGAGTTGGTTCCTCGCTTATGAAACTGTTCTGACTTTCACTTTGTGTTTTCACTTTCTTCCTTTGTGTTTTAGGAAGTCTGTTTTAAGACTTCCTAAAACACAAAGTCTTAGGAAGGAAAAAAAAAAGCAAAAAGAGCAACAATATGAAACTACAGGAAAATGAAACAAAACAAGAAAATTGGATTTAACATAACGCTTTGTCCAAGAGCAATTGAACAATGCCGAGAAGTTGGTAAAGCAAAAACCCTGGGAACTCATAAAGTAAAGAAACATGGAAAGAACAGGAAAAAAAAAAGCGAACAGATAGAAAAAACGGGTTGAAGTGTGCATACATTTCAGCCAGATCTCTTAACTTCGACAGCAAAGAAATACTTGAGTTGATCAAACTTACTGTAAGGAATGGACATACATAAGGTTGGAAAATAATGATTTTAAAACATCTCAGTTGAAACAGAATACTAGGTTTAAGCATGGCCTCTGTTTGTGGATTAAAGGCATCTGTGATTTGGGGCTGGGCAAAACCCTTGATTTCAAAATAAAATGTGCCCATGCCGTTGTAGAAACTGGACTCGACTCCTCCACCCAGTCCGAGAGGACGAAAGTTGCAAAGCGCAGTTCCAGACCCAGTTGCGAGCTGGCTGAGAGCCTCCAGTGTCGTCTGCATAAACGACAGCCACCACCAGCGGCTGCAGCCCCACATCCAACCACCTTCTGACAATTCTTTGGGGATCCGTTTCCTGCTAGAACAAAGTTAGCACGTGCACAAACTCGTCCACACCACTGGAGACAGCCGCGCCCGCTGCCTGAACCTAACCCGAAAGCGTCTGCCAAGCCCGGACGTTTCCCCGCAGCTCCGAGTGCAGCGCACCCGGCACCCCTGGGGAGCGCCCCGGCTCCCACACCCCTGCGCCCTGGGCTCGGAGCCCCCGAGACGCGCGTTAGTGGGGGCGCCGAGGCCCCTCGCCTGCAGCCCGGGGCGGCGCGGTCGCTCTCGCTCGCTCCCTGCGCGCGGGCCGGGCGCGACGGCGGGTCCAGCCGAGGCCGAGGTAACGCGGCTCTTTCGGGGCCCCCGCACCCGCGCCCCGCCGCGCGCTCGCACCCCGAAGGACGATCGCAGGGGCCGGTGGGGTGGCGGGGGCTGGGGGCTGGGGAGAGACGCCCCCCAAATCGCTTCCTCCGTGCCCCCTGAATCCGGTGACCGAGAAAGCCGCACCCCTCTGCGCGGTGCTGGAGGCGGTCTCCTGCTAGCCTTGGGGCTCTCTGGAGAGGGGTGTGTGCGTGTGTGTGTGTGTGTGTGTGCGCGTGTGTGTGTGCATGTGTGTGTGTGTGTGTATGCGCGCGCGAGTGTCTGTGTGTGTCTGTGCTCCTAGGAGGCTTGGGAACTCTCTCTCTCTCTCTCTCTCTCTCTCTCTCTCTCTCTCTCTCTCTCTCTCTCTCCCTCAGAGTGTGTGTGTGTCTGTGTGTGTGTGTGTGTGTGCTCCTAGGACGTTGGGGACTCTCTCGAGGGTGTGTGTGTGTGTGTGTGTGTGTGTGTGTGTTCCTGGGAGGTTTGGGGACTCTCTCGATGTGTGTGTGTGTGTGTGTGTGTGTGTGTGTTCCTGGTGGTTCCACGCTGCTTTGAGTGATCAGAGGAGGGGTTTTTGTCTTGCTGTTTTCTCCAAGTTGGAAAGGATTTTTATAAGAGATTCTCTGAGCTTTCACAAGTGATCACATCTAATTCCTTCCTTCCTTCCTTCCTTCCTTCCTTCCTTCCTTCCTTCCTTCCTTCCTTCCCTTCCTTCCTTCCTTCCTTCCTTCCTTCCTTCCTTCCTTCCTTCCTTCCTTCCTTCCTTCCTTCCTTCCTTCCTTCTTCCTTCCTTCCTTCCTTCCTTCCTTCCTTCCTTCCTTCCTTCCTTCCTTCCTTCCTTCCTTCCTTCCTTCCTTCCTTCCTTCCTTCCTTCCTTCCTTCCTTCCTTCCTTCCTTCCTTCCTTCCTTCCTTCCTTCCTTCCTTCCTTCCTTCCTTCCTTCCTTCCTTCCCTTCCTTCCTTCCTTCCTTCCTTCCTTCCTTCCCCCTCCCCCCCCGTTCGTTCTTTCTTTTAAGGGGTCGTTGCAAATTTTTTAAGCAGACTCTGCAGGCGTCTTGGAAGCACGGTGTACCCAGGTGGTGGGGCTCGTCTGGGGCAATATATTTTTCTGTCTGTCCAATTGAATATGGCCGTAAAGGGAATAAAATCCCCTGTAATCTCCAGCAGGGACAATTTAATCAGTCGTGTAAAGGGGAAGAAGCCGAGTCCCTGTGTTTTCGTATTTGCATATTTGATTTTTTTGCATCGGGGAATAGAGGTTATGCTTTGCTATTACTTCCCATTCCATTTGAATATTTAACCCTTAGCGTGAGCAAGTGCTCACCGCGGAGGGGAAGGGGTGGGGGTAAACTGGTGTGAGAAGGACCAGTCCCGCAGAGTCCGCCCCTGGATGCCACAGGCCGGCTTTGTGCGCCCTCCCCGACAAAGGATCCTGCCGGCCGGCTGTAGGCGCCCAGCTTTTGCCTGTGAGCCGTCGCTGCGACACTCAGGGCTCCCCTGACAATGAAGGAAGCTGGAGAACAATGCACCAGGATGAAGACCAGAGCATTATAAACGCCCCCCTTTTCAGGTTAATATATCTAAAAATGCTAACTCGTATTAACACTTCAGTTTTTGAGAATTTAGGGTTTCCAAACCCCTTCTGTACACGAAGGTCCGTTTTTATGAGGTTTAAGAAGAGCAATAAATACTGTTCAATAAAACTCTATAATTTTTATGATGGACTGCGTGCTATTATGGCCCCTAATGTACTAACAGATTGTAGTACTGTACTGGGCTAGATTTTAAGATAAATAAGATGCAAATAATTTGAAATCAACATCAATTTGCCCTGTGTGACTCCTGAGCATATTCAAAATCAACTCATTGATGCTGAATTTGAAACACTGGACATGGTTAGCTGTTGTTGGTTTATTCTTTCTTTTTTTTTTTTTTTTTTTGGTCTTACTGTTCTTTTTTTTTTTTTTAATTTTTTGTTACCAATTCATGGAAACCTCAACACCCCAGCAAACTATTTTAGGCAATAAAACAAAAGAATGGTATTCTGCTTAACGATTTCAAATTTCTTTATCAAATGTAAGTGCGAAGTCAACAGTGCACTAGACAGAGAAAGAATATCTTGTTGTTGATATGATTTTATGAAGCTAGGAAAGATAAGAAATGTAATGTGTATTCGTCTATGTGTGTATTGACCCACAGTTGTTCACCTGTGAACGTCTGTGTGTGTAATTCACTTGTATCACAAGTGTTAGTGTGTAATTAGGTAGGTGTAAATGTTGCCTGATAGTTCTGAAGCAAGTGACTAGACTTGAATTTTGAAAAGGTAAGCCATAGCTTGTCACTTGTCACTTGTCTTTCCATTGTTCATCGATTTGCTGGAGCGAGCACCAGTAACGTCCCTGTTTGTTGGGAATGAGGTTCATTATTGTTACTCTTTTTGGCATTTCAAATACACCACAGGTGGCTTGCCAGGCTCTGCTGTGACTCTGAGTTCATCCCAGTCTTTTTTTCTATGTCAGACGATCAACCATCCAGGGTCCACAGGGCAGAGCCCTGGGGGTGTAGACAAGCCTGTCTCCTGTCTGCCACCTGCCAATGCAGTCCGACACCACAGCAACACCTGCAACACCTCGAGGGGCAAAGCCATAGAATTACCAAAGAAATCCAATGCAGAATGCCTATTCAGTGGAACTCCTCCAGAGTGCCAAGGAACAGTATTCAGGCTGGAGTACCACTAGGTGAGAGGTATCTTAGGGGTGAACAGGGATTCACTTTCATTCAAGCACACGCCAAGTCTTCCAAATGCTCTTGTTTACTTAAGTCTGCGTTCTGAGGATAACCCTTTCAAAGAGGTCACAAATATTTGAACATGCAATTTAATGCTTATGGGCTCAAATTAACCCAGTTTCTTTGAATCTGGTCTAATGATTGAGTGATTCCTCCAAACACTGCAACTCCTGGGGAAATCGACTCACCAAGTTTTCTCTAGGCCTGGAGTCTCTGAGATCTGCTAGGCTTGCCTGGAAGCACAGAAACTCCGCTCTACCTAAATCTAAGTCCTAGACTTTAATCACAATGGCTAGATTCACACTAAAACAATTAACCATATGATTGCTTTCACAGGAGCCTAACCTCATTGTCTTTCCTTTAGGCTAACCGACAAGGCTGGATGGAGTCCATGTCTCCAGCGGATTTGATTTACCTAAGAGGTACAAGCCTCCCCTACACATTTCCAAATGCAGGCTAGGAATGTTCCTGTCATTTGTTTAGACGTGGCAATTTTGCAAGTAACACTTTAAATTTAAGTGGGTAATGTACAATCATTGTTCAAAGAAGGAATGGACAAGTTGTTGAGGGTTCATAAGGGTCAGAATGAAGGTTGAGACCAAAAAATTATGACCTGGTATTTAGTTGGTTGGGTGTTGTTGTTGTTGTTGTAGTATAAATTTGCTTTGATTTGTACACTTTATTTATTTTTGTATTCATGTATTTATTTATTTACCTACTTATTTATTTATTTGTTGTGTCTGGAGTTTGCAGTGAATGCTCAAAAATTCATAAGGTTGTTTTTTGAGAATTTAAATGAGGCAAAAATACCTATGGAATGTAGTTTGTAACTGAACAACTTTACATAAGACTACAAACTACAAAGGTGTGTATGTATGTTGTGTGTGTGCGTACATATAGTTTCGTGTACTTTTAAAGTTTGTTTATTGGTCTTGTGATTTCCTTCCTAGCCTTAGTGACCTATCAAATATGAACTAGAAACTTCTGGCATCTTCTTTTGCTGTCTGTATAAAAGAAGTTTCTGTAGACATGCTAATAGGATTTTTAGTTGCTCGCCATTGACACATTTTCTCCAAAGGATGCTGCTAAAGGGTTTTCTGAGTTTTAAGATGAAAATTCAAGTATGACTAGAATCTGCAATAGAAGTTTTTTATGTAGTGGATCTAAACAAATTATTCAAGTTGTCTCAAAAACAATTAAAATTCAACAGAAAGGGAAGATTCATGCTTCCTGAAAACATGCAGCATGTATTGCCAAACTCTGGGCACTTATTTGGTCAGATGAACGTCATTCCAGCTGTGTGCCTTTCTGGAATGCTAGTGTACATATTACTATGAAAAACTTGAAGTCATGAATTCACTCCCCTAAGATTTGGAATCCCACAGTTCATTTTATCACCTCAACAAAAGCAAGTACACCCCTGAAATTTTATTCTTAATGGTGCTGGGAACTTCTTAAATGAAAGTGCTTAGAATGGAAATTATTTTTTATTTTAAGGCTGTAGGATGATTTGTGTTGAATCAGAGAAGGCTTGATCAAAGCTAGAAAAAATACAATTTTCTGAATCTCCCCAGCTTCCAGACCCGGTTCTCTTTTGGAGTTCTAATAGAGAAACAACACTTGGAAAACGGGAAAACCAGCCTCACTCAAATCACAATGGTTCTAGTTCCACCCATTTCAAGCAGAAGGTTCTGCGACATCTAGAATGGTCTGGGTGATGGGTAGGTAGGTAAAGGACTAAGAGAATCCCTGGAGTAAAAGTGTTGAGGGACCCTCTCACCTTGCTTCAGAGAACAGAGCTGACAGGGGAGAACCCTTGCATCTCCTAGGGCGCCTCCCCTTCCTGTTCCTAAAGGAACAGAGATAGATTTAAGGAAGCCTAAAGAAAGTCGCAGTGGAAAACTTTGGCCAGGGAGAGTATAATTCTTGGCTGGTGGAAGGTTGATTGAGAGCTGAAGTGCCTGGAGCCCCCATTTGCTGGTGGGGGAGGAGGAGTTGCCTCCTCTCAGCCTCTGCTCCCGGCTCACTCTCCTGCAGCCTATTCTTGGCTGTGGATTCCCCTGTGCTCTTTGTGCACTTTAAGTTTAATTTTGCATTTAAAAACTCAATTGGCTCATCTGTTAAGCATTAAGCAGCTCCCTTTTGAGCCACAGGGGAGTCCTGGGAAAACCCACAGCTGCTGGAACACGGAAAATGGGTTTAAAAAAAACAAAACCATTTTGAAACTTTAAAGCATTTTAGCAGCCTTGGATTTTGCAGTCCTTACCCCCCAAATGGTTCATCTGTTTAACTTTTATCTGGTATTGGAAAACACAAACCAGAGCATTAAATAGCCCTCAAATGACTTTTTTGTTTAATGCGAAATGAAAGTAAAAGCTAAGCAAGCCTTGCCGGAGGATCTTGCAGAGAGCTGTGGCCTGGAGTAGCTGCAAAGGAATCTCCCTCCGTTCAGAACCATTCCCAAACGCAGAACTGGGAGCCATGCGCTCTCAGGCCCTCCAGAAAGGGAGGAGGGGAAGTTTAAATAAAATCCAAAGCCCACCTCTCTCTTTATCTATCTATCTATCTATCTATCTATCTATCTATCTATCTATCTATCTATCTATCTATCTATCTATCTATCTATCTATCTATCTATCTATCTATCTATCTATCTATCTATCTATCTATCTATCTATCTATCTATCTATCTATCTATCTATCTATCTATCTATCTATCTATCTATCTATCTATCTATCTATCTATCTATCTATCTATCTATCTATCTATCTATCTATCTATCTATCTATCTATCTATCTATCTATCTATCTATCTATCATATATACATAACTGTTGCAGGACACATAAAAGCCTAAAAGCCTCTGCATCTGCCCTGGATTGCTTCCTGCAGGTCACTTCATAGATAGGGGGTAGTCTAAATGTGGCAGTTTATCTGACCATGTATTCTCTACTGGCTGGTATAAATATTCTCTCATGCTACCACAATCATTGTGGGACTAGCTAGATTTTACCAGCATATTTGCCTGGCCATGTTGTATCTCTAAGTAATTAGACCAGAGAGAAATGCTGTTTGCCTCCAAGCAAGCAAGCAGGCTCCCCTGATAACGCAAAGGCAACTAAAATACAAAACTATCATGAAGTAGAGGAGACTCTTGTGAAGGCTTGGAGAAATATTTAACTGGCATTAGTATAGTCTTTGGTACAGAGACATGCCATATCAGAAATCCCCTTCTCTACCCTAAAAGGAGTTTCCAGGCAGGTCTTGGCTCAAGACATTAGCTGAGGTGCTGGGAAAAATTACCTGAGGGCATTTGACCCTCCCTGCCAGGGGAAGTTACATTTAGCTCTGCTAGGAGGCTTTGAATTAGCTCTGGGTCCTTGTAAACAACCAGATGGTCTCCTGAAGTTGCTACATTTCTATAGAGCTATTTTCCTGTTTTCATCTCTAGATAGCCCAGCCCAGAATGAGCTAGGCTGGGGAGTTTGGGGGGATTTCTAGCTATCAAATAAGCTGTAAGAAGAAAGAAGGTGCTTTTTTTTTTTCCATTTTCGGCTTCCCTTGGCGTTTTGCTTCTCCTTCATCTCTATTCTCTGTTGGGCCTCAACACGTGGTGACAGCCATCTTGGCCTACACCTGGCTGGGGCCTAGCTGGGAACCCAGAATCTGGAGGTTTTCCCTGCTCTTGGATTGTATATTGGAACCTGTGATAGTAAAGCCCTTTTTAAAACTGCATCGGATTCCTGAGTTTTCATCCATTCCCCACTGGCTTCAGAGGTAGAAGGAAACTCGCTTCCTAGCACTGTTGGGGACCCCGGCAGAGTCCCCACACATAACATGTATATATTATATACAAAATATCTATATTATTATGAAGATATTATGTGTATATTATATATGTATATATTAATAATATATATACAGAAATGGATTGAAAAAGTTAATAGATCACGGATACTAATGGCATACATAATCAAGGTTTTTCAAGTCAAACTGATTTGTCATTGACTAAAAACTCAAGTTTGGTTTAGTCAGATAAACGGAAATGGTCATGTTTCCTCAATATTCCCCTTAATAGCCAAAGTTCCTATTGGTAGAGTCCCAAGTTCCACACTGCTGTACAGCTTCCTTGAATGACATAAAGACAGTATATGAAAATGAAACTATTCTGTGGGGTCTGGGCCGGGGGGAGGCGTTGAATTCCCAATTGTTTACTGTTAAATAATTATTTACTGTTAATTCCTAGAAAGGCAAAAGTCTCACATGGTTATTGAGTCAATAAAGGAGGTGAAAAATCAAAGTTTGAGTCCTGGACGGAGGTCCAACAAAATCTTGGACTGGTAGAAGACGGCAGCATAGAAGAGGGAACAGGAATGATCTGAGTATTCTTTCTGGGTTCCTGCAAAGGCTTTAGACCAAGAGGAGGAAGGAAAAGAACAGGAGAGGAGCACTCAGAGAAAGGTGGAAAGACTCTATCGAAATTCTTTCCTTCTCTTGCTTGTGTGATGTGCACTCAGGAGAATCACTACATTCTCATAACGAAGATCTATTTTTTTTTAAACACGTCAGAACTCTGATCACCCAAATCCAATGAATGAATGTTCAGACTACATTTCATTTACAATTACTCATTCAATCAATGTTAGTTGTATTATGTAATTATATTTTTAATTTTCTCATTGTTTTAATAACCCATCTTGAAATGCTCTTCAAACCATCCTAAAGTTCCAGATTTTTATTGCTCCCTTAAACGGGGGTCTCAGTCCCATACAGGACAACTCAATGTAGGGGTTATAATAAAACTTTATAATTTTGTTTTAAAGTAGGTTTATTAGGGCCAGAGCGATAGCCCAGCGGGTAGGGCATTTGCCTTGCACACGGCTGGCCCATGCCCGCCCGGGTTCGATCCCGGCATCCCATATGGTCCCCGAGCACTTCCAGGAGTAATTCCTGAGTACAGAGCCAGGAGAAACCCCTGAGCATCGCCGGGTGTGACCCAAAAAGAAAAAAAAAATAAAGTAGGTTTATTGAAAGTTTGTTACTGATAAATGTTTCATTTGTATGCCTATTTACATAACTGTACACCTATTTTATATACCATTATATTTTGGGGGGAAATTCATGCAAAAATATCTCAGGCTTTTGCTCTAATTAGATCACTCTAATTTCACCATGTTTTATAATAGCACTCTACTTTTTAAAGTGGTTATTAAGAAAATGATAAAATTGTAGTGAAAATGTAATCACAAAATAAACTTTTTTTTTTTTGCTTTTTTGAGTTGCACCCAGCAATGCTCAGGGGTTAGCCTTGGCTCTGCACTCAGGAATTATTCCTGGCAGTGCTTGGGGACCATATGGGATGCTGGGGAATCAAACCCAGGTGGGCCGGTGTGCAATGCCCTACTGTCTAGACTATCTTCTGGCTCCTAAACTCTTAAGCTAATACATATGCTGGTAAATTATGAAATATGAATAAAGTATTTATATAGAATTTTAATTTAATGATATCAGAAATGATGTACATTTTCTTAATGTCAGGCTCCAATATTCAAGTTTCAAATGGAAATTGAAGTTAATGATGATGATATATCTGCATATTTATTAGAAAGGAGACTATTACTTTTTTGTATCATCTTAAAACTTTTATCAAGGGACAATCTTTATTAAATACTTACTATATGC
The DNA here is from genome assembly GCA_021461705.1 of Cryptotis parvus. NCBI lineage: Eukaryota > Metazoa > Chordata > Mammalia > Eulipotyphla > Soricidae > Cryptotis > Cryptotis parvus. The sequence continues at coordinate 43,728 of JAJIBD010039014.1, read as the reverse complement.
CATGAACGGTGCTAATTGAATTTATGTACCAAGGGACCGTACCAGTGACCTATTTTACATGACTTAATTATGAATCTTTCTTCTTACCCTATGTTGCTTGAGCTTTCATTGCTGATCCATGTTTCAAACTTGGGTTTTTCAAGACTCATACATGGATGGAAAAAATTTAACCCCTGTACCTGCCACCTGCCCCTTGAGGTGTTGCAGGTGTGACTGTGGTGCCCAGCTGCATCGGCAAGTGGTGCACAGGAGACAGGCTTGTCTACACCCAGAGCTCTAGCCCGTGGGCCTTGGATGGTTGATGGTCTGACATAGAAAAAGATTGGGCCTCCTGGGATGAACCCAGAACCACAGCAGAGCCTAATAAGCTACCTGTGGTATGTTCAATAAGTCAAAAACAGTAACAATAATGAACCTTATTCACAATGAATGGAGATGTTACTGGTGCCCACTTGAGCAAATCGATGAACCATGGGAAGACAAGTGATACCAATTAGAAACTTAAAGAAAAACCTATAGTTTTCAGTCATCTTGAACCTTAAGGTGGTAATTCAATAATTATTTTTTCTCTTAGGGAAAAAAAATAAGTTTAAATCTAGCGGGAACTCCAAAGCTTGAATATCACTCATCTAAATGGAAAAGTAAAGATTTTATTTTTTGGGTCACACCCAGCAATAATCAGGAGTTACTTCTGGCTCTGCACTCAGTAATTGTTCCTGGAGGTGCTCGGGATGCCTGGGTTGAACCTGGGTCTGCTGCGTGTAAGCCAAACGCCCGCCCCACTGTGCTGTCACTCCAGCCTGATGGTAAGGCAAAAGTTTTTTTTTTAAAATATTTTATTACACCGCCATGTGATATACAATTACAAAGATGTTCATGTTTGGGTTTCCGTCATACAGTGTTCCAGCACCCATCCCTCCACCAGTGCCCATTTCCCACCACCAATGTCCCCACTTCCCTCCCCCTCCCCTAGCCTGCCTCTATGGCAAGTTCTTTATCTCTTCTCTCTCTCTCTCTTTCTCTCTTCTCTTACACATTGTGGATTGCAATACATACATTTAGAGATTATCATGTATATCTTTTTTTCCTATATTCAATGCTCAGTTCTAGGCTGGTATTATCACTTTTGACAAATATTAGCACACTGTTCCCTTCTCTGTCTTACCTAACCACTGATTCCCACATGTTTGTGGTAGATTCCACCTTTTTTTTTAATTGAACGATGCTCATGTAGAGTTTTGGTTCTACAGTGTTCCAACACGCACCCTCCGCCCAAACCCATCTCCCATCACCAATGTCCCCACCTCCCTCCCCCTCCCGCACCTCAACCACTTGGCGGGTTCTGTATGTCATTTCTTTCCTCTTTATATCTCCCCCAACAAATTTCGGAAAAGACATTACTGTTTCACTATTTTAGTGGACTGCGCTGGCCGCAAGAGGCCGCGCAATCCTGGGCTCGAACTGGCTTTGCTCTGTTGATCTCGTCGTGAGGCAGTTTCCCAGCGTCCGGACAGCAAAAATGGTGGCTAGTGTGATGGGCGAATCTCATCCGGCTGCTTCCGGGACCCCCAGAGGCAATGGGCCCACTCCCAAAACCCATCTGCCCTCCTCGGGGTTCCATAGTCAGCTAGGCCCGGCGCAAGCCGAGAGCCAGCCTCCCCAGCCGTCTGTGAGGCCCCTGTATGCTGGCCTGCGGGCAGCTCCTGGGCAGGGCCACCAGGCTCGACAAGATGAGGGGGGAAGGGATGACCACGCCTCCATCTGGACGACTTCCCAGTGATTCCTGCCTCTTGGAGCCGCCTACCTGGGCTCGAACTGGCTTTGCTCTGTTGATCTGGTCGTGAGGCAGTTTCCCAGCGTCCGGACAGCAAAAATGGTGGCTAGTGTGATGGGCGAGTCTCATCCGGCTGCTTCCGGGACCCCCAGAGGCGACGGGCCCACTCCCAAAAACCCACCTGCCCTCCTCGGGGTTCCATGGTCAGCGAGGCCCGGCGCGACCCGGAGCGCCAGCCTCCCCAGCCGTCCGTGAGGCCCTGTATGCTGGCCCGCGGGCAGCTCCGCAGGGGGGCCACCAGGCTCGAAAAAATCAAGGCAAAGTTTTTTAAAAAAAATTTTTATTATACCACAGTGAAACATACAATTACAGAGGTGTTCATAATTGGTTCTTGGTAATACAGTATTCCAGCACCCATCTCTCCACCAGTGCCCCATTCCCAACACCAGTGTACCACACCCCCTCCTGCCCACCCCCAGGCTGGAAAGGCAAAGTTTGATCTTAACAATGTTCTTTAAACTCTCCTTCTTTATCTTCATGTCCTATTTTCATGTCCTATTTTAGCTGTATTTTTTTGTTTTTCTGGATTGTGTCCACTTTCTCTCTTCAGTTCAAAAATGCTTCTCCGTATCCTATCAGGCTGGAGATGAAGTTGCCATACGTTAAGTGGTTCCAAAGGAGAGATCCATCTTCCTGCTGTCTTTCACCTAAACAATCCTAGAGAAGGTTCTGATTGTCATAGCCCGAGTAGCTGCCTTACTGTTGGCTCAAGCAGAATGGTTGGGAACTGGAGCATACTGGAGCCTACTGCCACATACAGAGATGGTCTAACAAGTGAAGAAGCACAAGGAAGTTACTCAGGAAGTTACTGAGCAAGGAACATTTGCTCAGGTATTACTGTTCAAACCTCAAAAAGTGAGGTATCAGACAGCAAGAGCCTCAGCGTCAAAATAGTGCTTATATACCTCATATCGGTAGTGGGCCATGAACATTATTTCAGAACAATCCCACTATCTCCTCCCCCTTCATTTGTTTTTTTTTGTTTCATAGCGGTCATTGTGATCTCATGGAATGTTTGGAATAAGCCTTGCATTTGAGGGGCATGTGCTGCCAAAGGCTGCGGCCAGAAACCCTTGGTGTGCAATACTCTGCCACGCTGAGATGAGTCAGCTTGAAAGTATTCCTTTTTGTTCTGTGAGGTGAGAAATCATCCTGGCTGAGTTATTTTATTAGATATCCCTTTCTTTCGTAGCTATCAGCGTTTTCCTGGGAACAAAACTCCACATTATTTCCTCTTCATGGACTGTCTTGGATACACATAAGATTTGTCGAGCCTTTTGAGAGACAAACACAACATAATAAGTGAGAGCTGACTCTAGAGGAGGATGTGATTTGGGGAACAGTCAGAGATGTGTAGTGGAGGGGCATGATCTCTGGCTGGAACTTAGTGATGGTAGGTGGAGCTACCAGTGAGGAGTGGGTACCTGATGTTGCGACTCCAAGATTATTTCTGGTTCATGAGAGGTACTGAGAACATTTGTATAAAAAGTCAATCTATGCTGATATTGGAATAGATGAGTATTTCAGAAGATAAAGTCAAGCTGCCAAGAATAGTTTTAAATATCTCTGGGCTTTACTTGAAAATTTGTTAATAACTCTTAAGATATTCAACTATCTAGTGAACTATATTAAATGCGCAATAAAATTCTTAGCATATTGCTCCATAATCACTAGATTCCACCTGCTCAAATATTTCTTGAAACAAACTGCTGTTTTCTGTCTTGCTCAGAATTAAAAAAATAAAAACTTGATATAAAAGATTGAACCATTTTGTTCACAAATAATATATTTAACACTTCCCTTCGCATTTCTATCTGCCCACCAATAATTTGTTATACCTTATCCTTTGAGTCCTTCCTAGTCCATTATTTTGTTCCTCTTTTAATAGATTATATCACTTGTATCACTTGTCTTCCCACGGTTCATTGATTTGCTCGAGCAGGCACCAGTAATGTCTCTATTCGTTGGAAATGAGGTAGATTATTGTTACTGCTTTTGGCATATCAAATACCTAGGTAGCTTGCCAGGCTCTGCTGTGGCTCTGGGTTCATCCCAGGGGACCCAGTCATTTTTCTGTGTCAGACCATCAACCATCCAGGGTCCCCAGGGCAGAACCCTGGGTGTAGACAAGCCTGTCTCCTGTCTGCCACTTGTCAATGCAGCTGGGCACCACAGCCACACCTGCAATGCCTCAAGGGACAGGTGTCAGGTTTTTAATAGATTATGCATATCAAAATTCCAAAGAACATGTAGTGGAAGAGCCTTGGATTTATCAGATTGGTAAGAAAGAGCCTTGGGGCAGTGAGGGAGTTGTGTCAGGAGGTAAGAGAGGAGCCATTTTCTCCCCACTTGTCTAAGATCTTGATGCTCAGGACTGGGTATTCCATTCTTGAAGACTGCTCCTCCTAGGAGCATTGACAAAGGGCATTGGGGATTTTTTATTTATTTATTTATTTTTATTTAAGTTTTTAATTTTTTTTTACAGTTACAAAGATGTACTATTAAAAAAGTTCATATTTGGGTTTTGGTCATACAGTGTTCCAGCACCCATCCTTCCACCAGTACCCATCTCCCACCACCAACGTCCCCCGGTTCCTTCCCCCTCCCCCAGCCCTCCTCCATGGCAGGTTCTTTATTTCTTTCCCTTTTTCTCTCTTTCTCTTTTCCTTCCCTTCAGAACTATGGATTATAGAACATACATTAAAGGGTTGTCATGTGTATCTTTTTGTCTCTATTTTATGCTCAGTTCTAGGTTGGTATTAGTACCCTCGACAATTGTTAGCACACTGTTCCATTTTCTGTCTTAACTAGTCTCTGACTCCCACACATTTGTGACAGTTTCCACCTTTGACAAGACCTCCTGATACAGTTACACTTGACCTTGGATATTAGTATCATAATATGTATATGTATATATATATATATATATATATATATATATATATATATATATATATATTTATGTCATGCAAATAAATGCAGTCATTCTGTATCTGTCTCTCCCTTCTGGCTTAATTTCACTTAACATAATCTTCTCCATGTCCATCCATTTATAGGCAAATTTTATAACTTCATTTTTCCTAATAGCTGCATAGTATTCCACTGTGTAGATGTACCAAAGCTTCTTTATCCAGTCATCAATTCTAGGGCACTCTGGTTGTTTCCTGATTCTGGCTATTGTGAATAATGCTGCTATGAACATAAAAGTAGGGATGGTGTTTCTGCTGCGTATTTTTGGCTTCCCAGAGTATATTCCCAGGAGTGGTATGGCTGGGTCAAATGGGAGTTCAATTTCTAGTCTTTGGAGGAATGTCCATATTATTTTCCAGAAAGGCTGTACCAGCCGGCATTCCCACCAACAATGGATGAGTGTCCCCTTTTCCCCACACCCACACCAGCACTTGTTGTTTTTGCTCTTTTGAATATGTGCCAGTCTTTGTGGTATAAAATGATATCTCATTGTTGTTTTGATTTGCATCTCTCTGATGATTAGTGATAATGAGCATTTTTTCATATGTTTTTGGCCATTCAAATTTCTTCCTTGTTGAAGTTTCTGTTCATTTCTTCTCCCCATTTTTTGATGGGGTTGTTTTCTTCTTGTAAAAGTTCTACCAGTGCCTGATATATCCTGGATATTAACCCCTTATCAGATGGGTATTGGGTGAATATTCATTCCCATTCTGTCAACTGCCTTTGTATCTTAGTCACTGTTTCTTTTGAGGTGCAGAAGCTTTTTTAGTTTCATGGAGTCCCATATGTTTATCTTTTCTTCTAGTTGCTTTGTTAGTGATGTTTCACCTTTGAAGATGCCTTTTAGCTTCAATGTCGTGGAGGGTTTTTCCTATATTTTCTTCAATGTAGTTTATGGACTCAAGTCTAATATTGAGATCTTTAATCCATTTTGATCTGATTTTTGTGCATGGTGTTAGACACATGTCCAAATACGTTTTTTCATATGTCGCTGCCCAGTTTTCCCAACACCACTTGTTGAAGAGGCTTTCCTTACTCCATTTTGGACTCTTTGCACCTTTATCAAAGATTAAATGCCCATGTTTTTGAGGTTGGGTGTCAGGATACTCAATTCTATTCCATAGGTCCACATGTCTGATTTTATTGGCATTGGGATTGTTGACTATTGGAAGAACTCTTTAGGCAATGGGGGCTGATAGGTGCAGCTATGAGTGGATTTAGGAAGGAGGAGAGGGATGGATGAAGAGAGAAATGGCTGCCCACTGTAAAATAGTGTTGAGAGAAAACTTCAGCAGAGGACAAGAGGACTAGGAGAGGGACAAGGAAGGTTGTCGCGGTATCAAAGTGGACTGGTACAGGTTTGAAAATTGAGACTGATAAACTAGAGAATGGGTGTATTCTGTATATTGTCTCAGATGGTACAACAGCAAAACAGACATTGGTGTTATGTATGTTTGAAGACTGATTCTTGCTCAAAAGGGGAGAGAAGGATCTCTCTCCTTGGGGTAGGCAGGCATATTTGTTGTTTTCCAGATTTTAGGTATCTTAGAATGTTGTGCTTTATTTTTATAAGTGTGTGCTATTATTTATTTTTCCCTTCTACTTGTTCTTACATAACTGAGAGTCCTTTGAAAATCCTGACCTATGAGTAAAAAGAGAGGTCTATTATCCTAAAGTTATCCTATGACATGGAATATAATAGTGAAGCTATTTGTTATAATAATAAAGACCAGAAGTAAAAAAAGGGGAAGAAAAAAAAGAAAAACTCCAAAGGCCAGGATCTTCAAGTCTTTCATGTTGACCTCTGCTCTATTATGAACTTTAAAATCTGTTTTACATCAGACGCACCAGGAAATAGAATAGGAGAATATGGGAACAGGCTTTTTCCTGCTAAGGTTGACTATTTCTAGGGGATTGTGATGTTCCCAAAGAGAAACAAACGAGAGTTGAAGTAGATTTTCAGAGTGAAAAGGCTTTGATGTCACATGATTTTTAAACAGAGAATAATGCAAATGTTAGCAAGAAAATATCAAAATAAATTTCAAATTGATGAAAGGGATACCTAGAAGGGAAAGTTGCGAAAGCATGCATAGCAAAGCCATGAAGCATAAAAAGTATTCATAATTTTTATTCAAATTTAAGGTAAACATGGAGAGAAATTCCTTTGGTCATATGAAATTTTAAATTAGGTATTCATTGAAAAAGAATGATTAATTTAGAGGAATAAATTTAACTGTTATTTCTTTTTAATATCTACTTTGGGGTGGCTCTCCTGTTTATTAGTAGATTTTCAAATAACTTTTGACTTTGTGAAACAACTATGTTTATCTTTATAGTAATACAAAAATACACTCTAATTTTCTAGCTTATGACTCCCTTCATACACTTGTAATTGTTTTCAAGTCTGTTTTTGATGCCATATTATTGACTTTTTCTACAAGGCTGATCACACCTGGCAATGCTCAGGGGTTACTCCTGGCTCTGCACTCAGGAATTACTCCTGGTGGTGCTCAGGGACCATATGGGGTGCTGGGGATTGAACCCGGGTCTGCCGCGTGCAAGGCAAACGCCCTACCCACTGGACTATAGCTCTGGCCAGAGCTATCTCCTTTTCCCCTTCTTTTGGGTAGGACTCCTCTCGGCTGAGATCCTTTCTCTTTGGTGGGAGACATGGGCTCTCTTGTATGGTCCAAGTTCTCACCAGAGCGAGAGTTCTTTCATTATATTGGATTACGGTGGTAAACCGCAGACATGGGGCAGAGCTGCTACTGGCTCTCCCTGTGAACAGTCGCTCATGAGGCGCCCAGGAGGATGGTGGGTTCTAGCCTGGCCCACCATCCCAGCAGAGCTCGGCAACAAGCCAGAAGACCCCCTCCATGAGGGCCTCCATTTTCCACATCCAGACTTCTCTCTCGTCAGACCTCCACCCAGCAGACCAGCCTATCAGCGCCCGGCTCATCGAGTTCCCACCCTGCAGCAGTCTTTCTTAAACCGGCTCAGGTATGCCGGTCCAGAGACTTGCAGACATGGGGCAGAGCTGCTACTGGCTCTCCCTGTGCCAGCCGCTCATGAGGTGCCCGGGAGGGGATGGTGGGTTCTAGCCCTGGCCCACCATCCCAGCAGAGCCTCGCAACAAGCCAGAAGACCCCCCACTCCATGAGGGCCTCCATTTTCCACATCCGGACTTCTCTCTCGTCAGACCTCCACCCAGCAGACCAGCCTATCAGCGCCCGGCTCACGCAGCTGCTTGCGGCTGCGCGGTTCATCAATAAATGCTGGACTTAGAGGTGCCTACAAGAGTATGCTACCTGCACGGCAGAGCCTGGCAAGCTACCCGTGTTGTATTTGATATATGCCAAATACCAATAACAATTATAGACCTCATTCCGATGGATTGGGGCTCTTTATGTTCCTGGAGCAAGCAGATGCCTTGGGCTCTACTAGCATGAGACAGGACATATGGCGATGTTACTGGGGCCCGCTCGAGCAAATCGATGATGAATGGGAAGACAGTGACAGTGATACAAGGCTGATAGCATAGTTAATTGCTTATTACATTGATGTGGTAGGGTAATAATTGCAACCAGGAGTGCACAACTATACAAGGACAAATCCATGTCAACACAGCCTATCTGCATGATTCAGTATTTAACACACTGTCATGTTTGTTTTGTCATGTGATGCTACACTCCACATCAGGGCCATTTGGCTGAAGCCATAGTACAGGGGGAGAATTTTTTGTCTTGCATGCAGCTGACCCTGGTTTGATCCCCACCCTCAACCCAGGCCCATCTGAGTGATTCCTGAGCACAAAACCAGGAGTAAGCAATGAGCACTGCCAAGTGCAAAATTTTAAAAAGAGGCAAATTAAATAATAAAACGAGGCCTCTGAAAGCCATCTCACAGAGGCCAAAAGACATGTTCAAAGTAATTTCACTGTATCACTGTCTTCCCGTTCATCATCGAATTGCTTCGAGCAGGCCCCAGTAACATCTCCATATGTCCTTTCTCATGCTAGTAGAGCCCAAGGGCATCTGCTTGCTCCAGGAACATAAAGAGCCTCAATCCACCCACATCAGATCATGGGAATGAGGTCTATAATTGTTACTGGTATTTGGCAGACATCCCGTTATTCATTGATTTGCTTGAGTGGGCGCCAATAACATCTCCATTTGACCTATCACGTGCCAGTGTAGCCCAATGGCATATATTCTTCAGGAATACGAAGAGCCTCAAAATGTTCTTTTCAGTGTCTTGATGAAGAAGTCTGACCATCTTGTAGGTGGGCGGCCACTGATCTTTTGGCATCCCATGGAATCCAGTTGGTAACGGCTCTAGTCCAGTGGTTGTCTCCAAAACGCACTATATGCCCAGCCCATCTGATTTTCGATGCCTTGACAAATGAGACAGAGTCCCTGACTCTGGAACAGTGAAGGAGGTTGGAACTCTGGATTCCTTCTTTCACTTGAGTGAGGTGTGATATTCCAATCATAGCTCTTTCAATTCTTTTGGGAGACCCGAATAGCATTCTCATCCTGCTTTCACAGGGCCAGGTTTCTGAGGCGTATGTTAATGCAGGGAGAACGGTGGAGTCAAAGAGATGTGCCTGGAGCTTGAGGTGGACAAGCTTTGTCTTTATTTGCTATTTCTTCATTGTTTTTTGAAGGCATTCCATGCTGCTCTCTTCCTCCTGTGCAGCTCAGGTTTTAGGTCGTTCATCATGTTGACTTCTCGACCTAAGTACACATAACTGCTGCATTCAGAGATGTTTGTTCCATTGAGAGTGAATGGGGCCTCTAGAAATAGTTCATTTCTCTTGAACATAGTTTTGTTGAATTCAGTTATAGACCTATCTTTCCACATTCTTGGTCAAAGTCAGCCAGCATTTGTGCCGCTTGGCTAATGTTTGGTGTTATTAGAATGATGTCATCAGCAAAGCGGAGGTGGTGTAGTTGCCAACCATCTATCTTCACTCCCATTCCTTCCCATTCTAATTGTCACATGATGTTCTCAAGAGTGGCGCTGAAGAGTTTTGGTAAAATGGTATTACCCTTGCCGAAGCCCTCTTTTGACATCAATGATCACTTCTTTGTAGAATGGTGAGATCCTGGTGGTGAATCCGTAATAGAGCTCATGAAGGATCTTGATGTATTGGGTTTGAATGCCCTGTTTGGCTAGGGGCTTCGATGACTGCTTCAGTCTCCACAGAATCAAAGGCTTTCTTTAAATCATTGAACATTAGACAGAGCAGTATCTTAAACTTCCTACAAACCTCAATGAGCTTGTTTACTCTGTGGATATGGTCGATTGTGCTGAATCCTTTTCGGAAGCCAGCTTGCCGCATGGTTGTCCTTCATCTAGTGTTCCGCTAATCCTGTTCAGGATGACTCGTGTAAACAGCTTGTAGATGACGGACAACAGGCAGATGGGGTGATAGTTGCCAATGTCGTGAATGTCTCCCTTCTTGAACAGTAGAATTGTCCTGCTGCTTTTCCATTGGGAGGGCACTTTGCATTCAACTTGCATTAAGTAAGTAACACATAATCATTGCATTTCTGAAGACTCAGTCTTTTTTCTTTAACTTGGTGGATTTCTTTTTTTTTGGGGGATGGAAGGGCTGCTAACATGAAAGTAATCCCCAGCTGAACATCCCATCTGGGTCACCAAATATGTTAACGCTAAAGTGGAATTCCTGTACCAGTGGGTTCTTGAGAACTGAATGAAAGATTAACATACACATCTCAGATGCAGTGAAGGTAATTTATGCAGAAAAGACAGACGATTTCACATCCCCTCCCTGTTGGGGCACTCCGCCAGGGTCCCGACAGTGCCGGGAAGCGAAGTTCCCTTCTACCTCCGGAGCCGGCGAGGAATGGATGAACACTCAGGGAATCCGATGCGGTTTTAAAAGGCTTTACTTATCACAGGTTCAGGCATACAAATCAGCAAAAGGAAAAACCCGATGCTTAGGATTCCAGGCTAGAACCCCAGCCACGTGTAGGCCAAGATGGCGACCACCACGTGTAAAACTTCCAAGAGGAATAAACGCTCACAAGGCAAGAAACCCGGGAGGAGCGGAACCGGCAAGTTTATACCCCCCGCAACTCAGACCTTCCTCCCATTGTTATGGAAAGCAAGGAGGGTCCAATGCCCTCAGGTAATCCCTCCCTGCATCTCACCTAGGGCCTTTACTGTGCTAATGTTTTGAGCCGGGAAGGCCTTTGGAAATGTAGAGAAGGGGGGTTTCTGAGATGGCATGTCACTGTACCAAAGATCAACACCAATGCCAGGTAAATATTTCTCCAAGCCTTCACAAGTCTCCTCTACTTCATTGTAGTTTTATATTTTTTATCAGGGGAGCCATGCTTGTTTGTTTGGAAGCAAACAGCATTTCTCTCTGGTCTAATTACTTAGGTGTCCTTACGTTGGCCAGGCTAATATGCTGGTAAGATCTAGCTAGTCCCACGATGATTGTGGATAGCATGGGAGAATATTTATACCAGCTAGTACAGCATACATGGTCGGATAAACTGCCACATTTAGACTACCCCCTTATCTACGGAGTGATTTTGGGGGAGGCAATCCAGAGCAGATGCACTGGCCCTTAGGGAGTCCTGCAACACCTCCCCAGATGTCCAGGCCTTTCTGCCACCTGGGAACGATGTCCCAGTCCTGTCTCCTATGCTGCCTGGCTCAGTGTAACGACCACCTTTCAGCTTCACCGCAGGGTAAGGAGTCAGCAAGAGGGTGAGCAAGCCAAGAGAGAAGTAGGGGCGAGCTGGCAAGAGTAGCCCCTCCAGGTCTTCATCTCTGAGGAGAGCCTAGGGCTCCCTTTTCAAATCCTATCCCCAAGGATCCCCTTTCTGATAGGCGACCTGTTGATAATAGACAAAACTCTATTAGGGTCACATCAGGCAGTGCGCAGGGCTTACTCCTGGCTTTGTACCCTTTGTTCTGTACTCAGAGATCACTCCTGTGAGTGTTTTCTTTAACTTGGATGCGGGGTACTAGTGAGAAGGAATGTTTATGTCTTGTTGAGTATTTTCCAAATAGCACTTAAACAATTCAAGATTCACTTCAAGTCGGCATTCCTTGGGTTCTTTTTTTTTTCCTTCTTCTTTTTTGGGTCACACCGGTGATGCTCAGGGGTTACTCCTGGCTCTTTGTTCAGGAATTACTCCTGACAGTGCTCGGGGGTACCATATGGGATGCCGGGGATCAAACCCAGGCCGGCATAGGCTGGCCGCGTGCTAGGCAAACGCCCTACCCGCTGGGCTATTGCTCCTGCCCAGGGTTCTTGACCCCAATAGAATTGATTTCTCACATGTCCTTCCAAGTGTGGAAACGGGAAAGGTGAAAAGATACAAGCTATTCATTCATTATTAGTTGATTTTTATACCTATGATTTGAAACTCTCTTTGACTTTTTGCCAAGACAGCATTCATTTCTCTGCATTATATTGCCATAACCATTAATGCTGCATCTGGAAGGAATTAATAAAATCAGTTGCCCAACTAAAAATAGCTGACCCTGATATTTTTAAATGTACGAATAAGCTACAATTAAAACCTAAACGTCTTTTTAAAAATTCAAAAAATCAGTTTTATGTTAATCTCAAACAAGTATACATTGACTTCTTTTTTTAAGCCATTCTGAATTTTCTACTAAGGAAATATGAGGGGAAAGAAAGGCAATATTGTGAAAGTGTTTAATTTCTTTAAATGAATTCAAATCTTTAAAAAAATTCTGATGCTGAGCTGATATTGAAAAATAATCATCTTTCATGTTAGAAAAGTTTAAATTGCCAGTGTAAGTCTGTTAAAAATATTTTTTATTGCTTTCTTAGTAATTTCCCATGGAAGCATTTCCAAAGGCTCAGCAAAACATTTACAATTTTATAAAACCTTTTAAATTAATTTATAACTTAGCTATGAGCTTCTTTTTGGGAAACTCAAAACAGTGGGTGACCTTATATCCGTAATGTGTGTACTTAAATGTTTTATTACAACACAGTGAATTAGGATGGAATTACTTAACTTTAGTTATGAACATTTCATTTAACTGCAATCTGTTTGGCCCTTTACTTAAACCAATTTCGTTCCATTTTATACAATCGAAAACTCACTTGCCTGCATTTTGTTTTGTTTTGTTTTCAGCATAGAATGGCTTCCAGCCGGGCCTCCAGGAAAATGCTGGCCAATTTTAGTAATTCCCGTGACATTTTGTACGTTGAGATATTTGAGAAGATCGGTGTTTCCTCATGATCTTGAGGCATGAGTTACAGTGGCATAACTTCTTGAATTCCCAATCTACACCCTAGGAATCTCCCATTTTTAATTGTCCTGTGACTAAGACATTGAACTCTGTGTAAGTAAGACCTGAAACACTCTGCTATAGCTCTACCTGTCATTTATTGTCTCTGTCAAACTTTAATACATCTTTTAGTTCTATTTTTCTTGTAATAAATACTTTAATAATAATTGCAATAAACGGCTTGTAAAAATGCTTCTCTGTGTAGTCTTTCTCTCACATTCACAGGATGAGCCAAGGAATATTTTCTCTGTTCATTTCTAATTAGAACTTAACTTTAGCTTTGGTTTCTCACATTACTCCAAAAGCTATGTAGAGAACTGCACAAAAATTTCATTTTATTTATTTATTTATTTTTTAAGTTTATTGATTGCTGATGTGAGGTCTTCACTGAGACTTTCCTTGATCTTTCTTTAGTGAAATGTCTACTGAGCAATTCCCATCTCACAGGATTATTATAGTAGGATTCTTTCTGCTGAAGGTTTGGGATGTCATAAAAGAAATAAACTCTCAGATACTCTCAAAACCTGCTATGCAGAGTTCTACAAAGTTCTCTAACTCTTTCAAAGGAGAGAAATTGAAATTTAGATGGACTTCCTGATCTATCAACCATCTTTGCCATGTTCCTCCAGAGATAGGTTAATAAACAGGAAGGCTAGCAGAGAGCACTGTTGGTTAAAACTGAATTCTACTTACTCCTTGGGGAAGTATAAGAATGAGGAATGCTTTGGCAGATGGAACATTGGTAAAACAACTCAGACAGCCTGATGTGTCTCTAAAATACAAGACACCCTCACCCCGTCCTACGTCATCATAGTAGAGACCAGTGGAGAATGACCAGAGCATTTCTGCTGTCAGAGGCCATAGGTGTGCCCGTGTGTCAGTCAGAGCCACATCGGCAGGTAGTTGACTAAGATCAACATTAAGGCTGTGCTATTTATTCTAGTGGCTGTCAAAACAATCGGAAACTGATCACAGGTAGCCATTATAAAATGGAAAATTCATTGGAAAATTTATTGATTTATATTTTAGTTTGTGGTGATGCTCCGAGCTTACTGCTGGTCCTGTACTCAAAGATTGTTCCTGGAGCTGCTCATGGGACCACAATGGATGATGGGATCAAATGCAGGTTCACCACACGCAAAGCAAGAGCCCTGTCCAATGTGCTGCGTGTCTCTCCTGCCCCATCGCTACACCTCCCTTTCGTGTTCAGTAAACTTCCCTGGCATTCTCAGCTGACCAGTCTCCATCAATATTCAGACTGACTTGTGAAGTTAGCATTTGCGTAGTACTTAGTCACTGTTAGCTACCTTTCAGGCAGTCCACAACGCTACATTTTGGTTACATCAGGCCACATCTGGTGGTACTCAAGGCTCTGTGTTCTGGGGTTTCTTCTGGGGGTGTGCAGAATGCAGTTCGGGGATCTACATGAGGTTGGGCTTGTGTTTTAATTGCACCTGAACTTTCTGGCGCCTACAACTCTACTTTTCAGATCTTATCTTATAAAGGAAAAAAATATTTTAAATAGGGATGTGTTTCAGTGGAAGAACATATATATATATATATATTATATATATACATATATACTTATATATATACACACTAAAGACTTGGTTTAGTCTTTAGTATACCAGCACTCCATACACAAATATGCAACATTTATAAACCATTTGATTTGGAGAATTTTGTACTGAATTTTTATTTGATTTTTGAGCCATAACCAGCCATGCCCAGGGCTTGCTCCTGGCTCTGTGCTCAGGACTGTTTCTGGTGGTGTTCACGGCACTATAAGTGGTGCTTAGAATCTGAATCAGGACTGATTGCTTGCAAGGCAAGATCTTAGCTCCTAGACTGAACCTCAGTATTAACTCTGGTCCAATCTTTTTATTCATTTTTGAATAGAAATGCTTCGATTTTCTTGCCACATTTTGTTTTTTGCCACTCATCTGCTTTTGCTCATTTGTTAATATTTTATTTTCTTTTAATTAATAATCAGTAATGGTACTTAAAGATTATTTGTTTGCTTTATTTCATTTGTAAGTAAATTTAGAGGGGACTACAAGAGTATGCCACCTGCACGGCAAGCCTGGAAAACTAACAGTGTCATATTTGATATGCCAAATATCAGTAACAATTATAGACCTCATTCCCATGACCTGATGGAATGATTTGAGGCTCTTTATGTTCCTGGAGCAAGCAGATGCCCTTGGGCTCTACTAGCATGAGACAGGACATATGGAGATGTTACTGGTGCCCACTCGAGCAAATCGATGATGAAAGGGAAGACAGTGATACAGTGATGCAGTGAAGTAAAATTGTGAATGTTGTGTT
Source organism: Cryptotis parvus (assembly GCA_021461705.1). NCBI lineage: Eukaryota > Metazoa > Chordata > Mammalia > Eulipotyphla > Soricidae > Cryptotis > Cryptotis parvus. The sequence goes on along the minus strand of JAJIBD010039014.1, from coordinate 28,283 downwards.
TTTCTTTCTAGCATATTTGGTTAAAATCTCAAGATACGTGTGTGTGTGTGTGTGTGTGTGTGTTTGTTATTTTCTGCTACTATGTAGCTTTGACCATAATAACTCATTGTCTATCCTAAGATAAAAACTTTTCCTGCCAGTCTTCACTGCCTTATGTATTGCGGCTAAAATGTTAAACTATGGACTGGAGCAATAGTCCAGCAGGTAGGGCATTTGCCCTCATGGGGCCCACCCAGGGTTAATTCCTTGCACCCCATTAGATCCCTTTAAATGTACCAGGAGTGATCTCTTAGTGCAGAGCCAGGAATAAGAACCAAACCAAAAAAATGTTCTAATAATTTATAATATTATAATATCGTGAGAATATTACCTTTATAGAGATCATAAATTATTTTTATTCTATTTTTTAGTTTGCAAAATAATTTTCTTTTATTTCTACCTTTCCCATCACTTCCCTTTTCTGGGTCATTGTTTGATTTGCTCTTGAGTATTCTCAATATTCTTTTCAGAGTATTCACAGTGATAGACTTTATGTGACTCTGATTGTATAACACATATTTATTTTGATCTTGCACTTGAATGCTTCCCTATATGAAACATGTTCCTTCAAACCTGCTAATTCCTCTGTAAACAGCCTATTAAACTTTCTTCAATAAAAATTTTAGAGTGTGTTGACTATTTTCTGCCATGATCCTAAATATGACAGAGCATATACTGTGATGACGCTAGAGTGTAATGCAGCCGTTCATCATTATGATTTTAGTAACTGTCTGAACACTAATGAAGGTCCAAAAAACACGTGCATGCACATACATATGTTTTACTCACAGGTGAAAAATACCTGTAATAATAATGTTGGTTGTTAAAACTTGTAACTTACCTTGGGAAGGAATCTAGATGAAATAATATGTACTATTTTATAAATAAATTAACAAATAAATTACATTGATGGGCAAGGAGTAAACCAAACAAGTAAACAAAATCACTAACTCTTGGAAGCTGTATTAAGCAGGGTTGCTCTGAATGTGAGAGAGAAAATAGAACTGTTTTCTCTGTGACATCAGGACATGCTGCTTCTCCAACTGCAGTGAGGGAAGCATGTCGCACACTAATGTAAATTCAAGGACCCTACTCCAGAGCTACTGGTCAAAACTTATGGGTGTGGGGTCCTTTATTTTTAATTAATTTAGTTTGTTTGTTTTGAGCCATACCTGGCTATGCGCAGGGCTTACTCCAGGCTATGTGGTCAGTGTCGCCCTAGTGGCACTCTGGAAACACATGGTGGTGGGGATAGAGCCGGGCTCAGCTTCATGCAAGTGCTAAGCAAGTCCCTCGGGTTGTCTCTCTACCCTAAACTTATTTAGTTATTTGTTTGTTTGTTTGTTTGTTTTTGGTTGGGAGGGGGCACACCCGGCAACGCTCAGAACTTACTCCTGGTCCTTTGCTCAAGGATCACTCCAATCGCAGCTTGGGGACCACGTGGGCTGCTGGACTGACAAGGCCAACCCTACCCACTGTACTATCTATTCATGCCCTTAACTTATGTTTAGGCATTATGGTTACAATAGTGTTTAAGTTTCCAGTATTGAAAGCAAAGTTACCGCACCCTGCCACCACAGAAGTGCCTGAGGCCCCTAACACTGTGTTCTGTCAATTCTGGACTGATCCTCACTTTCCACCCCACTTCTCCAAATGTTCATTGAGAAGTTTTGTAATTCAAGACCAAGGTCATTGTTCAGTACTGTTCGTTCCTCCATTTTGTTTTGCTCTATTCCACAGTATAGTAAGATCATCCATTTTTTGTCCTTCTGACTTATTTTTCTTTATAAGATACACTCAAGTTCCATTCAATAACACAATATGAATGATTTCCTCTTTTCTTAGAGCTGCATCATATTCCATCATATAGATAAATATAGATGTCATCCCGTGAGAATAGCACCTGTCAAAATTCTAGACACAGTTATGTTGACAGGGATGCAGTGAGAAAAGGCGCCATCATCCAATGTTTGTTGGAACGACTTCTGGTTCTGCCTTTATGGAAAACAGCATAGAGATTATTCAGAAAAGTAAGAATAGAAGTTCCACACATCCCTAGGATTACACGTCCTGGCATCTTCCTCTCTGAGTGCAAACGCATAACCAGATGTATAAGTACTTCTACTCATTGCAGTTCTTACTACTATAGTCAGGATGTGGAAAGAGTCCAGTGTTCCATGGCAGAGCAATGGCTAAAGAAGTGTTGGTACATATGCACAATAGAGATTGTGCCCTTAAAGCTAGGCCTGAGAACCTTTCTATTGATTCTTGCTCACTGTGAAATTTAAGACACATTGGCAAAGCCGGCAAGCTACCTGTGTTGTATTTGTATTTGTTGCGCCATAAACCAGTTACAATTATAGAGCTCATTCCTATGACCTGAAGGTATGGTTTGAGACTCTTCGTGTTCCTGGAGCAAGCAGATGACCTTGGGCTACACTTGCTTGCGACAGGACCTATGGAGATGTTACTGGTGCCTGCCAAGCAAATCGATGAACAATGGGAAGACAGTGATATAGTGATCAGATGGCAAAAACTTGTAATTCAATTCTGTGATGCCATGTGTCTCTTTGCTTTTATGCTCTGTTCTCAATTGAACAGATTTCCATTCATTTTGCTTCTTTTTGGACCTCTTGAGATCACCGTAGATGGCCTCTCAGTTGCCTTCTAGCCTTCTAGAAGCAAGGCAATTTCTTTTTCAGAGGCACATGAATAGATTCTTTATAATCCTTCCCTGATTGGACTGGGGGTGGGTTACTGTGTGCCAGTTGCCCCTTCTCTGGAAACAGAATTGTTGAGAACTCTCCAGGCTGAGGGATTCCTGGGGAACAGAGAAAGCTTGAGTTCAAGTTCAAGTTCACACCTAGATAAAGATAAATAAATGATGTAAGGACAGCCTTAGCATCAATATAATATTATTAAAATGTTCAGCTCTGAATGATTCTATAAAGTCACTCTTAAGTCTATATGATTTACTATTGAAAAGATTGAATACATTTTAATTTTTAGTAGAAATTTGTCCGATTATAAAAAAAAAACTGACTAATGGGCAAGGATCCATCCAGCATGACTTAAAATAGACTATTAAAGCATCTGTAGTGAAAATTGTATCCCTAGAACACTAGTAGAAACAAGTGTAGATAAATAAACCAACAAGGTTGAATGAAGACCGAAAATGTATAAATGGAAAATCAGTGTATAACAAAAATAGCATTTCATTCCATTGTTTCATAAATACACTTAGCATAATTAACTGCACAAAGTAGATGATTTTGTCATATTATTTATCAAAATGTAAATTGAAATATATAATTGCAAAAGTCCTAATTTTTGCAAATGATTAGGATAATGAATTTTATATATTGTAAAAGAAATTTCAGAGCAATAATGTAAATATCACAGGGAAAGATGAGAAAAACTTAGTTACAAAGAAATTTAAACTTTTGGGCCAGAGACATATTACAGGCTTTAAGTAATTTTCCTTGAATGAAGCCAACCCCAGTCTGAACCTTAGAACTGCTTATGGCCACCCAAGTATCACCAGGAGTGATATCTGAACAGTGAACCAGGAGTAAGCCCTGAGCGCTACTGAATGTAAGCCGAAAACTGAAGAAAAAAATAAAATAAATTTCAATTTTATACATGGAAATATGCCACAAAAACATCTTTGGGCAGATAGGGCTGGGAAAATACTTGTAATATATCATCAAGAAAAAGTAAGTTGAGGGGCCGGAGCGATAGCCCAGCGGGTAGGGCGTTTGCCTTGCACGAGACCAGCCTGTTCCGGTCTGGGTTCGATCCCGGCATCCCATATGGTCCCCCAAGCACCACCAGGAGTAATTCCTGAGCAAAGAGCCAGGAGAAACCCCTGAGCATTGCCGGGTGTGACCCAAAAAAGCAAAAAAAAAAAAAAAGTAACTTGATAGTAATTACATAAACGATCTAATAGAGTTTGACAGAGATGTAAACCAGCAATCCACAGAGAAGGAAATGTCAATGAAAATTGTTATTAATAGGTGAAAAAATGTTTAACTTCACTGGTAGGAAAATGGGAATGGAACCAGTAAGAGCAGTTCTTTCTAACTCATTAGGCCACCAGCAAAATTATGTATATGTATGTTTGTGTATGTGAACTAGAATGGACGAAAATGTTGGGAAATAAAATTCCTACACAATTTGGCAGGCATATGAACTATTTGGTAGTTCAATATGAAAAATTAATTTTATTTTAAAATTAAAATAGGCGATATGTATCTACCTACTTATACAAGCATATTTTTTAACCAATCTGTTTAATTTCCTCAATAGAGAAAATCTACTGGATTAAAATTTAAAAACTTGTATCACTTGAATCACTTGTCTTCCCGTTGATCATCTATTTGCTTGAGTGGGTGCCAGTAACATCTCCATTCATTGGGAATGAGGTCCATTGTTACTGCTTTTGGTATATCAAATACACCATGAGTAGCTTGCCAGGCTCTGCCGTGGCTCTGGAAAAAGATGTACTAAGAAAATATGTATAATGATATTTGTCATTGTATGAGCACCCTAGAATGCAGTTTTACAAGCCTAGATGATATAGCTATTACATATCCAAAACTATAGGGCTAGTTTCATGGAACCATCCATGGTTTTCATGAAACCAACCATACATGACCAGTCATCAACTGAAATATTAGGCAACCTATAGCGGCATAATGAAAATATTATGTCATTTAAAACAGTTGAGAATATTTCAAATTTGAGATGAATCTTTGGCAATGAAAAATGCTTTCATCTCATTATTTTCTCCGCATTGCTCCATAACAGCTCTTTGTGGATGGCTGTACATCACTCAAGTGGCCGAACTTCTCTGAATTTGACTCATTATTCCTAATTAATTACCTGGACTCCTCTAGGGCTGACTGCAGCTCACGAATGTGCTGACTCATTATGTGACGCTTAGTCTCTCCACATCTCTTTTGCATAGATTTTTGGGCCGTGAATTAGTCTGCTCAAATTTCTTCAAGCTTCTAATTTCTTCAATCTTCTTATCACTCACTAAGTCCCACCTTACTACTTTGTCCCTTTTTGTTTTGCTTTGCTGTGGGGCCATGCCCAGCAGGGCACAGGGGCTACCCTCAGTTTTGTGCCTGGGGTATAGCCCCCAGCTTTGCTTGGAAAGGAGCCTTGTGGTGTTGAATACCGGAGGCTTCCTCTGCTGAACGCTTTTACCAGGTCTCTCCTAACTTTTTTTTAAAGAATCAAAATGTCTTGGTTGTTTATCCTGTTAGGAAAAAAGTATTATAGACAGATAAATTAAATACAGCAAAATATTTATCACTCTAGTTCTGGAAGCCAAGTTCAGAAGAATCTAGTGCCTGAGGTGCTGGGATCTGTCTGTCCAGAGCTCACTTCCTGCTTCAAAGGTGGGTCTTCTTGCTGCATGCTCACAGAGTAGAAGGAAGCGCAAAGGCCCTTTCCCAAGTCTCTCAGGCTGCAGACCTACTAGGGGAGTCCAACTTGTCTGACTTTCTGATAATGCTCAAACTCTTCCAGCTAGGGGGTTAGGATTGCAACATAAGAATTTCTAGGGTTGGGAGATGAGAAATACATTAAGTCCCAGGCATTGTATGAATTTTGTGCTGGGAAAGAGTGCATGTTCAGGTTAATCATTCTTTCCAGCTTTTATTTTATTTATGTATTTATTTATTTATTTACATACTTTTTCTTTCTTTCTTTCTTCCTTTCTTCCTTCCTTCCTTCCTTTCTTTCTTTCTTTCTTTCTTTCTTTCTTTCTTTCTTTCTTTCTTTCTTTCTTTCTTTCTTTCTTTCTTTCTTTCTTTCTTTCTTTCTTTCTTTTCTTTCTTTCTTTCTTTCTTACTTTCTTACTTTCTTACTTTCTTTCATTCATTTTTCTATCTATCTATCTATCTATCTATCTAACCACACCAAGTCTGTCTGTCTGTCTGTCTGTCTGTCTGTCTGTCTGTCTGTCTGTCTGTCTGTCTGTCTGTCTATCTATCTATCTATCTATCTATCTATCTATCTATCTATCTATCTATCTATCTTGCTTTTTTGGGTCACACCTGGCAATGCTCAGGGGTTACTCCTGGCTCTACACTCAGGATTTACTCCTGGTGGCGCTTCAGGGACCATATGGGATGCCGGGTAATCAGACCCAGGTCGGTCACTTGCAAAGCCTTACCTGCTGTGTTATCGCTCTGGCCCCCTTTTCCAACTTTTTAAATTGCATTTTTTCCACCTTGAAACTTACCCATTGGTGCAGGAGAATTGACTAAATTAAGTGCAGGCACTTGCAAAACTACATTTTTAAAACACAAATCACTCCTCATACTTCTTGACTTCAGGCTACTCCTACCCGTTAGCTGGATTTCAGCTTATTCTGGTCTTTGTTTTTTTCTCTGTTCCACTGACTTTGGACGTAGGGCAGCCATGACTGCCCGGGGCAGCACTCTAGAGGGTCTTGCCTCTTTCACCCCCCCATCTCAACCAGAAATACTTTGTTTTTGTCCACTTTATATTGTACACGTCTGTGTAAAATTCTGAAAGGGAATGATTATTTTCAGAGTTGAAACAGCATCTTAAGAAGAAAAACAAGAGCAGTTGGAATTCATGAGTTTATCTCTGGCTCTCTCCCAATATTTTTCTTGATCTTCTCTCATTTTCAATTCTTCTTATGACCTTCCTTCCAGATGCCTCCTGCCGCATGTGGTAGGTCTTTAGAGCCCCAAACCCATTCAGACTCAATTGTTGTGTCACTAACAAACCAAAATTACCTTTCCCTATTTCCTCAATAAAAATGCAAATTCCAGTAGTGCATCAAATTTTATCAGGGTGTCACAGAATTATCTGATTAAAAATTCACATGTAGATATTAAATGTGGATAGGAAATCCCCAGGAAGCAAGCTACATTTTAAAATTGGCTATTATCCTAATTTATCTCTTGTTGGTAGATGATATAAAGGCATGCCCATGTCTGTACGATTTCCTCCCTACTTCCCTCGTCTGCTCAGCATTGTGATATATTTAATCTAACTGAAAGAATGGCACAATTCACATGGCAAACTCCTTTTAGGCATCAAAATTAGTGATTGTCGGTGAAATCTCGAATGACTTTCCCACTGGTCTATGATGAAACAAGAAACAATAAAGTCACTATTGTGATTTTTTTTCACAAAATGGAAATGGATGATTTTCAGAATTCTAATTTACCCAGAGATTACTTTGGTCCTGTTTTAGCAAAATAATTATTGTAATAAACTTGGTCTTCTTTCGGATGTTTTGATCTTAATGAAGCAGGACTTCCTGTTGAAAACTCAATTTAGGCAAATCCACAATATGGCAAAACCCTTTCAACATACTATATTCTGAGTTCTTTAGGGGAAAGGGCTATTTTGCATGAAATCCCTCTTGCATAGGAGAGTGTCAATCATGTTCTGGTGTTCAGTGTTGGGAGAATTGAATTATAAGGTCTATAGACTAGATAACCTTCCAGTCTTGAAGGCAATCCCATAAAGTTTATGCTATCATTTTACCAGTAGTAGAAATTTTCTTAAAATTGCATGTGATGCATTTTACTGTTTTTGTTGTTTGGGCATACCTGCAAGTGCTCAGTGTATAACTCCTAGTTATGTTCTCAGGGATCACTCCTGGCAGGTCTGGGGGGACCATACAACTGCCTTATCTGCTGTATTATCACTCCAGTTCCCAACAGTTTTGGAAACCTGAAGCTTTTCCCCCCCTCTGTGTGCAGGCTTTGGTACCCTTTATTAATAAGGGTTCTTGTACATTAAAAAGTTTTTATCCAAAAAAAAATTGCATGTGATGGCTACTATTTTACAGCCTCTTCTTTCTGTGATGTAGGTTTACCAGTACTCTATTTTTGCTCAGTTGGAATTTCAAAGGGAGTTTATCTCTTGGTCCCAGAGAAGCTATAAGGTGGTGCAAGTTTTCTGCCTTATCACTTCTCCATGTCTCCAATTCTAGAGAACAATCCCTTAAGGCAGGTTAAAGCTTTCTACCATCTTTCTAAAGCAGGTTCCTAAGCATCAAAATTGTGTGTTCTCTTCCTCTAACTGATTAGCTTCTTATCTATCTTTATATGTAAATTGTGCTAAATTTAACTAAGAAGACAAGGGGGATCTAATTTAAAATTCCTCCGGCTCATTAGTCACGTCCCAAAGTCTTGGAAGTGCTTTTTGGTGATGGTTTTCAGTCCTAGGAAAGTTGAACATGTACAACATGTCTTGTTAGCAAAGATTCTTTCCCTCTGGGAAATTTAGCAGTGGAAGAATATCTGTATTGTTGAGATTTTTTTGCACTTAATTTTAAAATATTTTATACTTAATTTTATTGGGCTCTCAAATTTCCATAATTTGTATAGTGACACGTAATTTAGCTTTTTTGTTTTTTGATTTCTTTTGGCTAGCTTTTCTAAAAGAAAACTTTATTCCTTCAGCCTGAACACTGACAAGACCATAAATACATTTCCTTTTGAGCATTTAAGTACTTGCTCTTTCCTTCCATTTCAGCTGCTTTCATTGCAATAGGAAACAACAACCACAAATTTCTTTTTTATGTATCCTCCTAAAACTTTTTTTTTTACAATTAAAAAAGTTCATATTTGGGTTTTGGTCATACAGTGTTCCAGCACCCGTCCCTCCACCAGTGCCCATCTCCCACCACCAACGTCCCCGGTTCCCTCCCCCTTCCCCAGCCCCCTCCACGGCAGGTTCTTTATTTCTTTCCCTTTCTCTCTCTTTCTCTTTTCCTTCCCTTCCAGAAATTCACCTCTTCCTAGTTTGCCATCTCCTCCTCCAAGTAGAAAAAAAGATACCCGCCCCTCCCCACCACCACCCTCCCAGTCCGTTCCCCCATTCACCTCATAGAAATGCATGACAGTGATTATGCTTAATCTAGACTGACACTTTAGAGGAAGTGGGCTAAATTAGACTGTGGGCATTAGAATAATGACACATATACTTAGTTTATTTATATCAATGCATTAATGATTAGTGAAGATACTTAGCATAGGTCAGTATCAGTGAATAAAATGTTATAGCTCCCGACATGCTTCTTTTGTCATTTGCAGTTAAATAAAAATGCATATATGCAAATTTCTGCTATTAGGATAGTTGACCTTTGATCATTAATGACAAAAAGAGCAAAGCTACAGCATGGATGGCCATGGGAAAGCATGGTCCTTTAGTGCCCTTAAAATTCAGGCAAAAGACCTTGGGAGTGGGGACCCTGAGCTCAATTGCCCTTCAGTCTCAAGGGACGTCGCTGTGGATGAACCCGAATCCCCAGCAGCCTCTGCTGTTCCGTGTCATTGTCCATGATGTCCTTGAAGTTACTGAGCATCTTGAAGATTCTGTTACACTTGGTCTTTGTTCTTCTAGACCGACCGGCAGGCTCTGCTTTACTTTCATCAGCACATTGAAATGTTGAGGTTGTAAGAACCTTCGTGGCAAGTGCAGCCTCTTTATGTGTATTTTTAAGCCAGTGTCTACTATACATTTTCTGTCCTTAAAACACATCTTACCACTGTCTGTTAAAGGACTTGAACATTTTTTTCTATCTTCAAATTCTGAAGTCTCATTGATGGTGTTTTAAGAATTCCTGTGCTCATACTATCAACAAGATTTAATAAGCCTGCTCCATACTCATGTTATAATGATGAGTACTCAAAGTTATGAAAACCTGGCACTTTCATGTAAATAGTGAAAATAACAGATAATTTCATGCTAATGAAAGTATCATGGAACTTGGTGTTTAACTCAAATATTTTGCTCCCAGTTTTGTTGCTTTAACAGCAAATTGTTTCAATTTCTAGTTTCCAAAAAGCTGAACAAATAATTTTTTCTTGAGCAAAAATTGTTAGAAAATAATTTTCTAACAAAAAAAGATAAAATTAGGATTCTCAAGCAACATGAAAATGTGTCAACAATTTTATCTCATTTTACTAATAAGGGAACAAAACCGATTCAAAGAAAAATAAATAACAATTACATGATCACAACCAATGTTGACTATTATCTTTGGGTAATCATCCAGACTATGACAAATAAAGGAAAATAAAATGTGCTATTGCATAAGACTTTGTATGATTATTTACTTGAGTGAAACAAAACATCAGAGTTAGTGATTGTTGGCAGATTTTGTACTCACAAATTTGTAACATCTTGAGCATGATAGGAAATCAAGTAAATGAAAGCTTTTATGCAGAACTCTCTCCTGCAGAGAATGAAGGGGAAAAGTAATGCTCAAAACCAAACATTTTTTATATTAAAACCCAATGGTGTTGCATAGGCAGTTACCATAGAAATCTATTTAAAAGTGATTATGTTACTAGAAAATCTGTTGAAATTATTTTGTGACTTAGTTCCATTAAGTCCACAGAGTTATTAAAGGATTTTAAAATTTTTTAGGTCTTTAGTTTCATATTTATTATGCCTTTAGTTTTGTGAAGATTTGAGAAAATTTGGGCAGAATCATATGAAATTCTGGCTGAATAAAAATCATTTTCTGTGTCTCCATATCTAGGTGGGCACTTCTCTGGCAGTACAGGTACCCCATCACCTGATGCCCTGCCCTAGTTGTATTCTCTTCACTCATGTCCAAGTCCACTGTGTTTTTCTCTTTTAAGTCTTGCTGTTCACCAAGATTTCTGCACATATTGAGTGAGAGATCCACCTTTTACAAATGGATGTAATTACTAAAAGATCACTTGATCACTTGACATCCCGTTATTCACCGATTTGCTTGAGCAGGCACCAGTAACATTTCCAGTAACAATTACTAAAAGAAACAAGGAAAAATACCAAAGTGGTATTTGATGTAAACAATTCACAGTTGAAGCTTCAAATTCAACACAGAAGTTCATTACTATCTTTCAGCACTGCGTCTGATGCTTCTAGATATTTCTATTAGCTTTGCTGTTGCCCCTCAGGTTTTGTCTTTTTGGTGACTAACACACACCCAGAAAGCACTTTCAGCCCTTTTCAACTCACTGGGCTTCACTTTTCAAGATACCTCCTCACTTAGGCATAATAAAAGAGAAACTTGTTCTTCAACCAAAAAGGTTTCATTGATGGAACTGATGAAATGAAACCATGGACTCAGAGTATGTTACTACTGGTCAAAGGAGATCTATTGTTGCTTGCTGGTTAGAGCAGAGATGTGTACATGCAAAAAATCACAAGGCAGCTATTGTGGTTTCAGCCCTGCTTCTGATGCTCCCTTACGGTCCATATTGCAGCTTTTCTGAGGAGATTTCAAGGGATGATGGCAAATATACTTGACCTTCTACAAAGAATTATCCAAATAGACGGTCACTTCTCATCAGACGTCTCTGCTGCTCTGCCAGCCCCTGATGGGGAGACCTGTCCCCACGAGTGCTCCACCAACACTGTGTCAACTGGGGACAGCAGCCAAAGTAAGCAGTTCTCTGGGTGGTGGCTCCCAGATTGCTTTATCAATCACAGAAACACTTTGTCTGCTAACATTACAAGCGATCATGTCAAGGTTTTCATGGAAACAGACTTGTTCTATCAAGCGATATCTGCCCTGTGTTAACATTAGTGTGTCTGTGTTCCAGCAGTATCTGCTAAGTGAGTGGTATCTGCCGTGAGGCTGGTGATAGCTCATGACTGGGAGGTTCTAGCTTTGGTCCAGCTCAGCTGTGATCTCCATGTTGCTTTGACCTCTTAAGTCACGTCGTGCTGAGTCATACGACTGAACTGCTGAAGCCAGAGCAAAATTCTCACCAGGGCCTCCAGAGAACTTGACTGGTGTTGCATATCCTTTCCTGGGGAGCCTTTTACAACAGATGTGAAGTGTTAGTCCTTGAAGAGCGGTAAGTTATTATGTGGGTTACCTCCAGTAGTTGGATGAAAGAAATCTCCACACAGGTAAAACAAAAACCCACAAGAAATGAAGGATGCTGAATGATATATTTGCTCCAAAACAACCTTGTTTTCTGATGATTGCTATTCAAATATCAAGCACTAAGACCTATTTTCATTTTTATTTATTAGCTCATTAGTCTAGTGAGGAGGATACATTGGACTCAGGGAAGCTTGCTGATGATAGACCACAAGGGTCAGGTAAATGGAAGGAGAGAGTATAGAAAGTCTAAGAAGAGCCAATGATAGTCATTCTAGCCACTGGCCAATGTTATTTCCAGTTTAATTTGTCCAATTTGTTTCCTGGTCTTGAAGAATGATGAATGAATCCATAGTGATATTCAATGGTTTCATTATTGGCTTAATAATGTACAGTGTTTTAAAATAACAATATAATCATATATCATTATAGTTAATAATTAATTATAAGTTGGTCAGCAGAAATGACTTCTGGAGTCTTTAATTGTAGTTTAAAAAGAAAAGGAGTCATCTATAGAATAAATATTTATTCTTTTAGTTATTTATTTTTTTTTTTTAGGTAGTCGGGTTACTGCTCACTAGGATCGGGTGCCGGGGGGGGCGGGGCCCGGCCCTTTGATTATTAGACTTTTAGAAAAATAAATGATATAGTTCTATTAGAAATATGGCTGCATTTATTTGTATGATGTAAATATATATATATATATATATATGTAGAGAGAGAGTATGATATCAATATCCAAGGTTAGGCAAAACATGGATCAGGAGGTCTTGTCAAAGGTGGAATCTACCACAAGCGTGTGGTAGTCAGAGGTTAGGTAAGACAGAGAAGGGAACAGTGTGCTAATAATTGTCAAAAGTGATAATAGCTGCCTAGAACTGTGCATTGAATATAGGCAAAAAGATACACATGATAACCTCTAAATGTATGTATTGCAATCCACAATGTGTAAGAGAAGAAAGAGAGAAAGAGAGAGAGAAAGAGAAAGAGAGAAAAGAGATAAAGAACCTGCCATAGAGGCAGGCTAGGGGTTGGGGGTGGAATTGGGGACATTGGTGTTGGGAAATGGGCACTGGTGGAGGGATAGGTGCTGGAACACTGTATGACCGAAACCCAAACGTGGACATCTCTGTAAAGGTATATCTCATGGTAGTATAATGAAATATTTAAAAATAAATAAAATAAAATAAATAGAAATATAGAGTGGAAGGAAACTGAAGCTATGACTCAGAACAGTCCTCTTAGGAGTTTAGGTATTTACTTAACTTTTTGTTTTCCTTTCTAATGCAAACCCCCACCCCATGGTAAAAGCAAGGATTGAGACTTGCTTCAATTGAATACTTCATTCAACATTTAACACATTCATTAGATTGATGCCTGCCAGGAAATTTGTTAGATGGTTGTGGTATGATGGCCAGAGTATTTCCGGATACTATATTTCTCTCATAAAGCTTTTCACTAAGGAAAATCTATTAAAATATTACAATGCAGTTATAGCCTCAGCTGCTAATCAGGAAAAGGAAAATGCACCATGACAGTGGATAAGGGAACTCATCTTCATTGCGATGGTCATGGTGCCATGAATAGAAATTAAGGGAGGCAACCTAGTGATTAAGGTTTTGGTTAGGTTTTTTTTTTTGGTGAAATTGATGTCTGAGTGAGAAAAAGTAGCTTTTCTAACAAAGGAAACTAAAAAATAGATGAACAGATGTCTAGCAGGCATCTCTAAGAGAGAGATGGTAAGTAAGTTGAAAAATGAAGATGGAGAAGCCAGGTTTGTGTGATGACAGATTATCAGAGGTCTATCCATACAAGATGCCATGACAGTGGTCTAACCATACAGGATGCCATGACGGAGGTCTAGCCATACAGGATGCCATGACAGAGGTCTAGCCATACAGGATGCCATGACAGAGGTCTGGCCTACAGGATGCCATGCAGAGGGCCCGGTGCCGTACCTATAGGTGCCATGACAGTGGTCTAGCCATACAAGATGCCATGACAGAGGTCTAGCCATACAGGATGCCATGATAGTGGTCACTACAAGATGCGAAAGTCTAGTGGTATGACAGTGGTCTAGCCATACAGGATGCCATGACAGAGGTCCCGCAAGATAGACAGAGGTCTAGCCAGACAAGATGCCATGACAGAGGTCTAGCCATACAGGATGCCAAGACAGAGGTCTAGCCATACAGGATTGCTGCAGAATCTGTCTCAACTGTAACAGGTCGTCGCTGAAAGTAGTGAAGCATACTTGAATAGTCAGTTTGTCATTTAAAAGGATCTTTTGGACAGCTCTTTAGAGATTGGATTATAGATTAGAGAGATTGGGCCTTCAAGGATCCATGATAGAATGTCATAGTCTTTTTGCTATGAATACAACTTGGATTTGTATAATAGAGTTCATTGAAAGAGCTATAGATAAACTGGGAAGATCATGATCACAATCACGATCTTCCCGTTGATCATCTATTTCCTAGAGTGGGCACCAGTAATATCTCCATATGTCCTGTCGCATGCCAGTAGAGCCAGGGGCATCGGCTTGCTACAGGAACATAAAGAGCCTCAAACCATTATATTAGGTCATCGGAATAACCTAATATAATTGTTACTGGAATTTGGCATATCATATACAACACGAGAAGCTTGCCAGGCTTGTCGAGCGGGAGGCAAACTCTTTTAAACACCTCCAAATAAATGGGAAGATATTTAAGAGTTATCACTGTCAGTGGTGTTTCATCCTTGAGGACGTCTTTAATTCCAAGACATGGAGTTTTCTGCCTATATTTTTCTTTATGTACCTTGTGCTTTTTGGGTCTGGTATCAAGGTCTTGAATCCATTTTTTAAAGTATTTTATTATACCACTGTGAGATATACAATTACAAAGATATACAATTAAAAAGTTCATATTTGGGTTTTGGTCATACAGTTCAGCCCTTAGAACTTGCAGAGCCTGGCAAGCTACCCGTGTTGTATTTGATATGCCAAATACCAGTAACAATTATAGACCTCATTCCGGAATGGATTGTGGCTCTTTATGTTCCTGGAGCAAGCAGATGCCCTTGGGCTCTACTAGCATGAGACAGGACATATGGAGATGTTACTGGGGCCCGCTCAAGCAAATCGATGAACAACGGGAAGACAATGACAGACAGTCATACAGTGTTCCAGCACCCATCCCTCCACCAGTGCCCATCTCCCACCACCAACTACCCAGTTCCATCTCCCCCTCCCCCAGCCCACCTCCATGGCAGGTTCTTTATTTCTTCCCCTTTCTCTCTCTTTCTCTTTTCCTTCCCTTCCAGACTATGGATTACAGAACATACATTAAAGGGTTGTCATGTGTATCTTTTTGCCTCTATTTAATGCTCAGTTCTAGGTTGGTATTAGTACCCTCGACAATTGTTAGCACACTGTTCCATTTTCTGTCTTACCTAGCCTCTGACTCCCACACGTTTGTGATAATTTCCACCTTTGACAAGACCTCCTGTTACAAGGTCATGTTTCACTTGACCTTGGATATTGGTATCATAATATGTACATATATATTTATGTCATGCAAATAAATGCAGTCATTCTGTATCTATCTCTCTCTCCTTCTGGCTAATTTCACTCAACATAATCTTCTCCATGTCCATCCATTTATAGGCAAATTTTATAACTTCATTTTTCCTAACAGCTGCATAGTATTCCATTGTGTAGATGTACCAAAGCTTCTTTATCCAGTCATCAATTCTAGGGCACTCTGGTTGTTTCCAGATTCTGGCTATTGTGAATAATGCTTCTATAAACATAAAAGTAGGGATGGTGTTTCCGCTGCGTATTTTTGGCTTCCCAGAGTAGATTCCCAGGAGCGGTATGGCTGGGTCAAATGGGAGTTCAATTCTAGTCTTTGGAGGAATGTCCATATTGTTTCCCAGAAAGGCTGTACCAGCCGGCATTCCCACCAACAATGGATGAGTGTCCCCTTTTCCCCACATCCACACCAGCACTTGTTGTTCTTGCTCTTTTGAATATGTGCCAGTCTCTGTGGTGTAAAATGATATCTCACTGTTGTTTTGATTTGCATCTCTCTGATGTTGAATCCATTTTTATTTGATTTTTCTAATGAATGACATTAGAAAGAAGTCTGAGTTTTTCCATGTAGCTGACCAGTTTTCCCAGCACCACTTTTGAAGAGGCTTTCCCTGCTCCACTTTATGTTTTTTGCTACTTTACTGAACATTAACTGTCATATACTTACGGTTTATCTTAGAAGAGCCAACTCTTTCCCATTGATCTGATCACTTGATCACTTGAATCCCATTATTCATCAATTTGCTCGAGCGGGCGCCAGTAACATTTCCATTGGACCCTATCACGTGCCAATGTAGCCCAATGGCATCTGGTTGATTCAGGAATATGAAGAGCCTCAAACCGTTCCTTCAGGGTCTTGACAAGGAAGTCTGACCATCTTGTAGGTGGGCGGCCACGTGATCTTTTGACATCCCATGGGATCCAGTCGGTAACAGCTCTAGTCCAGCGGTTGTCTCCAAATAGCATTACAAGTCCAGCCCATCTGATTTTCGATGCCTTGGCAAACGAGACAGCATCCCTGATTCTGGAATAGCGACGGAGGTCAGAACTCCGGATTCCTTCTCTCACTTGAGTAAGGCGTGATATTCCAAGCATAGCTCTTTTGATTCCTCTCTGGGAGACCCGAATAGCATTCTCATCCTGCTTTCGTAGGGCCCAGGTCTCTGAGGCGTATGTTAATGCAGGGAGAATGGTGGAGTCAAAGAGATGTGCCCGGAACCGGAAGTTCTCTGTCCTTTTAGCTATTTCTTCGATGCCTTTGAAGGCATTCCATGCCTCTCTTTCTCCTGCACAGCTTAGGTTTTAGGTCGTTTAGGTTGATATCTTGACCTAGGTACACATAACTGCTGCATTCAGAGATGTTTGTTCCATTGAGAATGAATGGGGCCTCAGGAACTAGTTCATTCTTCATGAACATTGTTTTCTTTAGATTCAGCTGTAGACCTATCTTTCCACATTCTCGGTCGAAGTCAGCCAGCATTTGTGCCGCTTGGCTAATGTTTGGTGTTATTAGAACGATGTCATCAGCGAGCGGAGGTGGTGTAGCTGCCGACCACCTATCTTCACTCCCATTCTTTCCCATTCTAATTGTCGCATGATGTTCTCGAGAGTGGCGCTAAAGAGTTTTGGTGTAATGGTATCACCCTGTCAAACCCCTCTTTTCACATTAATGATCACTTCTTTGTAGAATGGTGAGATCCTGGTGGTGAATCCGTAATACAGCTCACGAAGGATCTTGATGTATTGGGTTTGAACACCCTGTTTGGCTAGGGCTTCGATGACTGCTTCAGTCTCCACAGAATCAAAGGCTTTCTGTAAATTAATGAACTTGATTTTTTGCGCAGACAAAAGGTACACCCGGCAGAGCAGAAACCAGCTTTCCCCGTTGAACCCCCTGCATTCCATGGACCATAGAGCAACTTCCGACCCGAGTCCACCATCCCAATGGAGCCTCGGAGGAGCCCAGAGAAACCCCCACACCTTGCTGGCAGCGATCTTCACAATCCACACTCTGCAGCAGGTAAGAACTCCACCAGCAGATTAATCCAGTCTCCAGCCCGCAAGATTAATCCAGTCTCCAGCCTGGCTTGTCAGAAACCCAGCCTACAAGGACCCACCAAGCAGAGACTCGCCCTTCAGAGGAGAGTATTTCAAGCGCAGGAATGCTTGAGCCTAAGACACAGGTACAGCCGGCAGAGCAGAAACCAGCTTTCCCCATTGGCGCAGCCGCTGTGTGGCGCGCGATTTACCTCCAAATTACATTAAATATTCTACCCACCCCTCTGAGAGAGCCCCACAAAGTAATGAGAATATAGCGCCCGCATGGCAGAGCCTGGCAAGCTGTCCGATGCGTGTTCCATATGCCAAATCCAGTAACAGAAATGTTTATTTTCCTGACCTCAAAAGAGCCCTTAATATGGCAGCAGTAAAAAAGGCGAACAAGCAGTGTCTGATAAAATTTCATGGCCATTC
Organism: Cryptotis parvus; assembly: GCA_021461705.1. NCBI lineage: Eukaryota > Metazoa > Chordata > Mammalia > Eulipotyphla > Soricidae > Cryptotis > Cryptotis parvus. The sequence continues at coordinate 10,305 of JAJIBD010039014.1, read as the reverse complement.
TAGGCTGCCAAAACAAAGAAGGACTAAAATGACTGTCTGTACTTTCAATGCACGTATGCTCGCGATCGGAAGCATTTATTGAGGATCTGATTCTGCAAGCGCAAAAATGATCAAGTGAATGCTATTTTAATTATCACTGTTTTGTGGTACAGTTTGAAGATGTCTCCCATCTTCCCTCACTCCCCAGAATTTTTTAGTTATTCAGGGTTGGTGGTTGGTTGGTTATTTTACAATATGAATTTCAGGAGTGTTTGACCTATTTCTTTGAAAAACGCCATGGGATCCTTATAGGGACAGCATTTTACACAGTGCTTTGAGGAGTGTTGCCATTTTGATGATATTAATTCTCCCAGTTCATGAGCATAGGATGTTTCCATTTCCCGTGTCTTCTTTTTTCTTCTTGAAGTAGTATTTTGCGAGTTTTCACTATATATATTTTTGACCTCATTTTCTATTCTTTATTATTATTGTTGTTGATTTTTGTTGCACCAGGTGATGCTCAGGGGTTACTTCTAGCTCTGCCCTCAGGAATTACTCCTGGCAGTGCTCAGGGGACCATATGGGATGCCGGGATCGAACCCAGGTAGGCTGCATCTAGGGCAAAGGCCCTACTCACTATGCTATCATTTTGTCCTCTAGATCTTTACCTCTTTAGTTAAGTTGCATGCTTTCATTTTTCAAGTATACACACAATTTCTCTAGTGCAGCTACTTATTATTTGAGGCAGTATGATTTATTTGTGAAGAATTATTTAATTCTTCCACTCTAAAAATGTTAAGAAAACTGAAATTTGTGCTTTTATGTATTTGATATTGTAGAGGTCAAACAGGCTAATTCAGACATACTTGGTCTGTTAGTATTTTGATATGTGTGGTAACTCCTGAATTTTATTATTTTCTCCTTTTTCAATTATTTCCTCTTATCCTAACCTTTACTGCTACTGCTTTTTCATATGGTTATGTTTTTCCTCATGAAAATGGTTCTCTTCTTTCTCTTGTCTCACCGGCCGACATGCCTTCCAGACTGAGGATGACCCGAAACTTAGGGGCCACATGAGCCACGGCCAAGGCCGCATTAGCAAGCACCGGAAGCACCCAGGAGGCCGGGGTAATGCTGGTGGCATGCATCATCACAGGATAAACTTGGACAAATACCATCCAGGTTACTTTGGAAAAGTGGGTATGAGACAATATCACTGAAAGAGAAATCAAAGCTTCTGCCCAACTGTCAATCTTGACAAACTGTGGACCTTGGTCAGTGAGCAGATGCGGTTAATGCTGCCAAAAACAAGACTGGAGCAGCTCCTATCATGGATGTGGTGCGATCGGGCTACTACAAAATTCTGGGAAAGGGAAAGCTCCCAAAGCAGCCTGTCATCGTGAAAGCTAAATTCTTCAGCAGAAGAGCTGAGGATAAGATTAAGAGGGTGGGAGGGGCCTGTGTCCTAGTAGCTTGAATCCACCTAAAAGAAGGAACATTAAATGATACAATGCTTTTCTCTTAAAAAAAAAATAAAATGATTCTCTTCTTGGGTATAATAATATAAAGTGTTTTTAAATAATAATATAATTATATAGCATCTTCGACAAGTCAATCTATCATAACACATATACTTAACTAACATAATTAATATCAATAGATAATAACATAATTACATATTATAATAGATTTATTATATGCCCAATTTAACATCAGGTACATTTTCTGCATTTTTATGAGACACAATTTAATGAAAATTACATCCTAATAATTTCTTAATGACAATTTTTCCATGAAAACTTTTAATTGCACCAGTTATATAAATTATCATATAAATGCAATGCTTTTAGAAATTTCTATTTTTCATTGAAATATAATTACTTTTTAAATAAAAATTTGCTCACTTTTATGTGTTTATTCTTAAATAGTCATTTTTTTCTCTATGAATAAATTTACTAAGAATATAGAGGCTGTGGAGTAATAATATGCTATTCTTTGTATATGAAAATGGCAGTCTTGACCTGCCATTAGTCGGGGCACCTATAGCCGAGATAGATTTTTCTGGATCCATCTGCTTTCCTTCCTAGACACCCCAGGCTTCTCAGGACGAAAGATGTAATCTGTGGCCTCAGAACAGAGCCACGCTAATGAGGACGACCCTGACCCCGTGAGAATAGTGTTCTGACCCTGTGACCCAAATGGAAACAGAAAAGCTAGAGCAGTACCTTTTAGAGGAACTTTGGGATTAGTTCTCTAAGTATAAAGATAAATGAGAAAATAAATTCCACTCACAAGTGGAGACCTGGATAATGGTGTGATATTTAAAACATGAAACTTAAACTACTATTACATTCGTAAATTGAATCACATTATCATTCCTTTTAACTTACATCAGAATTACCTTTCCTTTAATATTTCCTCAGTTAATAAGAACCAGTTCTTAAAATAATTAAGGCTACCAAAACTTGCATTAAGCTATTTTCTTTTTAAAAGATGAATTTTTTATCTATTTGTTAGGTCTACTTACATTATATATGGAAACTGTATTATTTTTGGAAAATTTGAAATACTATTTGTTTCAAATGAAATTTAGTCAGAGTATAATTGCATAGTGTTAACTTCTTTTCTCTACATATTCTGAAGACCCTCTTGATCTGTAATTAGACAGCTACCTTTAATTTAGCTCCATTAGTACAAGCATTATGAATTATTATCTCTAATCTTATTGTCTCTAAATTTTTTGACAAAACTTTCATAAAACTCATTAATATTTTAACTATCCGATGGCATATGGATGCTCAACAGAAAATTTCAATGCACTACCCTTGATGCAAATTACATGTGAAAGAATTCAAAATGAAATTATTTTAGTGACTTTTTCTTGGTCACTGAAGTAAGAAAGAGAACTGTAAACTCATCTAGGGAATAATACTATTTTTTGTTTTATAAGGTTATATAAAACAACTGCCCTAGGGAGTATTGACTATATCAGTCTACTATTTACTGATTACATTTGTTTTCCCAACATGGCAGCTTCTCCTCTGGATTGTCTGAAAGTTGATGAAGTTGAAATACTCCAGATGAAGTATTTCAGATGAAGACATCAAACCAGAGTCCGGGTACTCTCTGGAAGAATGGAGGCACTAGCGCTGGTGTCCTGGTCAAATTTCAATTTGGGTAATTGGATTCTGCTTCCTTTAAAGGCCCCTGGTTGATTCAGTTTGATAGGGAACTCTTCACTTGCTGGCTGAACAGTTACAGAATGTGGTAGTTTTCTAAGAAATGGTAACTGGGTTTGATCTTTAGATGGGCGAATGTCAATACTTACACACACACACACACACACACACACACACACACACACACACACACACACAAATGGAAATCTCCATTTAAAAAAGATGCAGTTCCGCAAATGGCTACATTTGCATGAATCAAACACCTTGCATCTCCAATGTTGTAGAAATAGTCCACAAAATACACCCCCAGTAATTTAAGAAGTCCATGGTGATTAATGTTTTAGATTCAACTAAAGTTAAAGTCATCTTAGAGTGGAAGCTGACTAATTTATTAGGGGAAAAGAAGTGGTACATTGAATGCTCCATCTTGGGATTCTGAACATAGTGGAACTGATAAAACATGTTATTGTGGCTTACATTAAGAAACCTTCAACTCATGAGCAGCAGTTTTTTAAGGAGGGTTCTGCTAACACTCTAACTGCTCCAAGGTTACTACTCACAATAACAAGAGCAGAATTTTAGAAATCTCCCTAAAGAGAGGTAATAGCAGGATTTAGTTCCTAGTGGATTCCAGTCCACATTATGAAACTACTGCACATTTGGCACAATTATGCCCCACTGGCAGCCTTCTCTCAAAGGAAGCCTCATGTTAAATGAACACTTAGCATCATTTTGTAACTCATGCATCTTGCAGCTAACACTGTGCTAAGTTAAGCATCTAACAACACGCCGCCCATCTGGAGGGAGAGAGAATATCAAGGCTGCAATACCATCAGTCCGGTCTCCTTCAAAGCTTTGACTTCATTAAAGGTGATCTGTCAAAATGCTTTAGAAAACGAGATACAGTACAAAATGCATTGCACAGATTCCTAGGACTATTTACTATCCAGTACCTAAATTAGTGTTTCAACCACTTTTGTTGAAGGTTCTCAGGACTAAGCAGATTGGTTGTTTTTTTGGCTTTGGTGCCTTTGGAAGCCAATCTTGAAAGTATTCAGTGGGCACCAACTGACTGATTAGCAAGCACTGGCCATAAAGTGCCCTGACCATTATCCTCTGCCATGAATGGGACAGGGATACTGAGAAGAGCATCTGGAGACCTAAGAAAAAAGCCCACAAGCTGCAATTCCCTTTCAATTCACAACTACACAATTCAGAACCTGAATTTCAGGGAATGAATGAGCTTCCGTCACAGTATTTCAACTGTCATCTCAGAAAAATTGATTCTCAAACTCTGCCATAAATATTTTATTTAAAAAATGTAATCATACAACCACCTGCCAAGAAGTCCGGCTCCAGCCACCTCAAGATAATACCTGTATGGAACATAGCACAAACGTGAAGCAAGCAAGTAAGACCCCTGCAAAGAAAACCAATTAGTCAATGTTCAAATTAACTTTTTCCTATCAAAAGCCTTTGGAGTTACTGCTTAAAAGATAATGAATTTCATTTATTTTTATTGAAATGATTTATTTTTTGCTCAATTCACAATGCCCTGAACTTAGTCATCTAGCTTCAAAGTTAAAATTAAAAATAGAAAATTACAACAGGGGCTGCGGATACCCAGCCTATGAATATTAGTGGATAGCAGTGGTGATCACAATTTCAAAACCCACAGCAGCCTTTAATTTCTTGGCTTTCTTCATTCGAGTATATAAGATGAAAGGTTAGGAGGATAACAATCTTGATTATTATTTATGTTGCCTTATGTTCTTATATTCATGACTTAATTTTCAAAACACAAAACTGAAATTTGTCGTAGAAGTTAAGCTATGCTATACTCTTAACTTCAGAACTTCGGTTCTTTTCTATTTATAAGTCCCTTATAAAGATAGCCATCTGTGTTTCACAGAAATAAAGGAAAAAATTGAATTTCATATTTCAACAGATTAGACACTTTTCACTATCTTATATATAACATAATTTTAATTGTGTTGAGTAAAATAAAACTAATAAGCCTAGCAGAACCAAGTTACACTCAGAAAATCAGGAGATGATATATTTTAGAAATACTTCGTATTTGGACATTTCAGGTTTATAACTGTTGATAATTTTATGACCAATTTCCAGTGTTTCTTAGATTAACCCTGCCCAGTAGTTCATAATTTATAAATGATATTAATTCTATTTCAAATAGCTTCTATTATGCTGCAGAAATGATTTTGCTTCATTTATTTCTTATTCTTCCTTACTTCTTATTCTTTTAGTAAACTCCAGGGAGTAGGCAATAAAAAAACAAAGCCACACAACATGGCAACTGTACTTGCTTCCTTTACTTTTATTTATTAATTACCAAAGTGCAGGTTTAGAGTCATAAGTAGGTTTTAATTTGTGTTAGAATTTATTCCTATCATATATTCATTTTATTTCAGATATCTGTGTTTAGAATTTAATTCTATTTTTTTGCCTTATGAATTTTCTTTGAATCTTTTTCCAAATTAAAACATATAATATTATGATGATAAATTTAACACTTAAATGCTTGATTACTGCAGGCAGAAGGGAAAAAACATTGAATAAAATGGAACCAAATAAGAATGATTCAGTTTTGGTATTTGTGTTTATTATTTAGTTATTCCAGTCAGTTATAAGATTTTATAAATAAATATATTACCTGTCAGGTCAGGTAATTAAATATCTTAATTAGCCAAATGTCAGAATAAAGTACAAAGATAAAAAATTTAACTTTTCAATGCTTTGATTTCTACCTTGAATTACTATTTGACTGCCTTGAAACTTGTTCAACTGAGAAAATTAAAGGTCTGGTTGTATTATCTAAGTATCCCATGTAAAATTACAATTCAAGGGACACACTTTGTGAGTAAGGGAGAAAAAAGGCCTTCAGCTGATAAATTTCCACTGGTAATAAGAGATCTGACTTTTAGTGTCAAAGTCTATCTGAAAAGTGCTGAACTAAAAGGTTACCTAAGAGGAAGAGTCAGGGTTTGAGAGCATTAATTTCGTTCCAGTTGCCAAGACAACCATTTTCTCTCACTACATGCTCATTTGGTCCCTGCCTTTTTTAGGATGTCCACACTCTGCCACCTCTCCCATTTCCCCAGAGCAGAGAAATGGATGAAGTAAAAAGCATCAGAAACGGCAGCTACTGATATGTATATTTAACTCTCACCTGAACAAATTACAGCCTGGCAGCTGATTGCCATGCTTGCCACAGTCAGTCTGAGCTGCTGCGGTGCCCCATCCTGGCCTTCTATAATTGCAGGGGCACGGCCTGCCCCTGGCATTCATGCCCTCCATTCTGACTTTCAGCCTACGGGGGCAGGGCTGTGTCACATTTGAGGAGGTGATCACTGTTACAAAGACAAACACCTCCCAGGTCCTGGACACAGTACACCCATATGCCAAACTCAGTGCCAAGGAGCACCGCTTCATCTATGGCTTTCCTGGAAGTGGGGAAGAGGAAAGGAAGAGCCTCAGCAACTTCTGTCACTGAGGACCGAGGGCTTTCACTGCTGCTGCCAATACCCACACCTTTGCCACTCTAAACACCTTCCTAAGTTTTATTAGATGCTGACCTCCATGATGGAGAAAGCCGCATCCATCAGCTTTGAGCTCTCCACTAAACCCCATAGACCCTGGGCATTGCTGCGCCAGACGGAGACACTGCCCTTAGCCATTTAGGATAGTCACACACAAGCACCAATGAAAGTCTTTCCCCCCACAAAGGCCAATTGTCAACCTCCAGAATAGACCATTGATCCTTTAAGTGTATAGAAGCCAGTGCAGAGCTGTGAGAAGTATGGAAATGGGAGGAACAATTCCCTTCAATGGGGACACGATGGTTTTAGTCACTAAATTAAGACTAAAAAATCGAAGATCTGCTGCAACTTGTCAGTCAAAAATTTCAGAACTATTTTTTGAAGGCATCACAACAATTTACCAGTAAATGCAGATTGTGCCACCAAATCAGGAAAGCAATACATTTAGACAAGCTCAATAAAGGAGTCAACTTGAGAAGTGTATGAACAAGTTCTCGATCTTAGAACAAAATCAATAAAATGGAAAGCAATAAAGTTCAACAAGAGACTCGATCAAATATCGACAAAGAACTTGTCCATTGAGGACAAGTCACTTCTTTTGCAAAAGGAAAATACAGAAGAGTAAAATGAGAGAGAAGAAAGCATATTGGAAATGTATGGGAGTCTCTTAAGTCTACCAATAAACACCTTATAGGATTCCCAAAAGGAATAAGAAAGAGAAACCTTATAAAGTTTTTTTGAGAAATAATGGCTGAGCATTTTCCAAAATCTGGGGAGGAGAAAGGATGTGGAGATTCATGAAACCCAGCCAAAACAGAGGTCTCCACCAGAGCACATTCTAACAATTGAAAGGGCTGTCTCTGAAGACTCTCAGCACCAGAGGGAATCAACCTTGCAGACCAGGACAGTAGTAGTACTAAAAAGAGCCAAAAAAAAATGCTGCCAGGCCATAATACTATTCCTGGAAAATTAAACCATTAAAAGCAAACAAGACACACACACACATTCCCACACAGGGCAAATCACTAGAAGTCCACTTTTGACAACACTAGAAGTCCACTTTAAGATAAGGAAGCTCTAATGGAAAAGAATGGACGAGAAACCAAATATGCTCATTATCAACTTAAAGGCTTTATGAAGGCATCAAAGGGTAAATAGTCTATAAGAGTAAGGTGTAGGCTGGGGAGGGAGCAATGGGAGATTTTGATGAACAAGTATATATATAGTTTAGAATGTACCACATAAAGCTTATGTCTCATGGTTGTCATATGAAAACTTAAATGAATAACTGAAGGTAACTATGCTGTATTCATAATGTGATTTTGGTACCTAACCTTAAGGTGCATTTGAAAATATATCCTATGCAATGTTTCAAAATCGCCTCATAAGACATCAGAATATAGTTTTTTAATTTCTCATAAAAATTAACATAGCTAACAGATTTAAAAAATTCTGTAGAGGCTGGAGCAATAGTTCAGTGGGTAGGGTGTTTGCCTTGCATGAGGCTGACCTGGATTTGATTGCCAACATCCCATATGATCTCCCAAGCACCGCCAGGAGTAATTCCGAGTGCAGAGCTAGGACTAACCCCCTGAGCATCGCCTGGTGTGACCCAAAAAAGAAAAATATTCTGTAGAAAGTATATTTGTGAATAAGTACTGCAACACTGCAACTGTGATGTCAGTTTTAATAACATATTGTAAGTTGAGCTGTCACTTAATTGCATATTTCGTTATTTACATAAATTGTTACCAATGTTGGCAAATTTAGGAGTCATAAAGTCAATCACTTTTCCCTACAAAAGGTTGTCAGAAAAGGAAAGTGAAGAGCAAGTTGAGGCATTTATTTTTATATGATTGTAAACAAAATGCATATATAAAATATAAGGAAATCTTCCATGGAGAAAGCGGTCTACATCTGTAGGAAAATGAAAGAAGAATACACTTCCCAGAATAAAGTGCACTCCACTCATTTGGAGCAGGTTTGCCTAAGGATAATTTGCCTTCACTAAACCATCTGCTTTGGAATGGCACTATAAATTTATATCTAGTGTAGACAATTTCCTCAACTGCTTGTCACTGACACTGACATATTTAAAAACATTTAAATACTATAATATAACTCCACTATTGAATGAAAGTTTTATATAGGAAATTAATATAGAGTAAATGGTAATATTTTGCCCACTCATTCAAAGATTTTAGGAGCATGTGTTTTAAGTCAATAAAAGAGTATATGATCCAAGGTTTATTGTGGTCAATCAGAAAAAAGCCTAACTCTTGAATTTAGATTAGTTTGTGTATTTTTAGTACGAATATTTCAAGTTTTTGTTGCTTCTTTCAATGTGACCATGACTGGGTTATGCCATATTTCTGAGCCAGGAATTTCACTTTCTCTGTGTTGATTTTCCTACCATTGTGATCTCAACACCTAATCCTAAAAGGAAAGGGGAAGAGTTGAAACAAATCTTTACAAAAGCAATTTTTGTGGTTAAAGAAAATAGCAGGTTAAAAGAGATAAAATAGAAGTAAGATTGAATCTAGGGAAAATGATGAAAGAGATTTAGAAGGGTTTTCATGTAACAATTCTAATGGATTCTAGATCCTGTACTTGTTATATCGTGTGTATTGACCTCCTACATTCCATGACCTCTTCTTCTCGGAGCATTTCTTTTTTCATCCTTCCCATTTACTGTACCATGAGTTCATCAACATTGATTTAACACACCATCATCTAAAGGATGTGATAAGTTGGTGTTTATATCTGTCAAGGGACCATAGAGACAAAAACTAAGCATCACCAAAAGGTGTAATTTTTAGGGTGTTGGATAACCTGGCATTTTTTCTTAATTATTTCTGACATTTTATCTATTTCACCATGAGCATCCTTGGAGGATACAAATGAAAAAATGTTCTTCATGACTCAGAAGAAGAAAGTACATCTTCTCTTAATAAATCCCACCTGAAATCACACAGGAGAAGGGAAGAAGGAATAATGGTTACCATTTATCACTTGTACTGTTTCATTTGCTAAAATATTTTTTGGAACCTAAAAAGACAAGGTTATTTTTTCCCCTCAATCTTGGATATTTCAGATAAGATGGGAGGGTCCAAGGCAAGGAATTTTGGGTAACTATATAAAAAGTGGTTTGGGGGGGAAATTAAAATGTGGATGAGATTTGCCTTCTCTGTCTCTATCCAGTGCTTTGGAAGAGAAGAGGACATTTTGTCAATGAGTGTATCTCTAGTCTTTGCTGTAGTTCCTGGCATGCAGTGGGCATTCATACTAGGCAATGACTAATAATATCTAGAAATATCTTGAGTTTTGTATGACAATTTTAATGAAAATAATAGGTATCCTTCCAGAAACAACTGTGTGAAGTAAAAGTGTGAATTAAAGATGATCCTAAAGACCCTGTATTATTAAAGATGATCCCAAAAGAGTCTGTGTTATAAACCACCTTTAGTGCTAATATGAAAATTCCTCTTGGAAACTTTTAGATCATGGACTTAATCTCCTGTCCAATTAGTGTATGTGATAGAGTCAATGTGGTTGAGTGAATGTGGCTCAGTCAATGGTTTAAAATA
>JAJIBD010039012.1:0-65887 GCA_021461705.1 Cryptotis parvus | reverse complement strand
CTGTCGGGAGCGCTGCTGGAGTCCCCTGACTGTGTCGGGAAGCGAGAGTTCCCTTCTACCTCGAAGTCGGCAGGGAATGGATGAAGACTCAGGAATCGATGCAGTTTAAAGGGCTTTACTCTCACAGGTTCCAATATACAATCCAAGAACAGGGAAAACCTCCGGACTCTGGGTTCCCAGCTAGGCCCCAGCCAGGTAGTAAGCCAAGATGGCTGCCACCATGTTGAGCCCCAACAGAGAATGGAGAGGACGGAGAAGCAAACAAGGAAGACCAAATGGCAAAGGGAAAAAAGGAGAGAGCTTCTTTCTTGCAGCTTATTTTATAGCTAGAAATCCCCTAAACTCCCAGCCCAGCCCATTCTGGGCTGGGCTATCTAGAGATGAAAACAGGAAAATATCTCTATAGAAATGCTTAGCAACTTCACGAGACCATTGGGCTGTTTAAAGGACCCAGAGCTCAAATTCAAAGCCTCTAGCAGAGCTGGGAGAAGCTATAAGCTAAATGTAACTTCCCCTGGCAGGAAGGATCAAATGCCCTCAGGTAATTTCTCCCAGCACCTCACCTAATATCTTGAGCCAAGATCTGCCTGGAATTGCCTTTATAGGGTAGAGAAGGGGGTTTCTGAGATGGCATGTCTCTGTACCAAAGACTAATACTAATGCCAGTTAAATATTTCTCCAAGCCTTCACAAGAGTCTCGTCTACTTCACGGTAGTTTTGTATTTTAGTTGCCTTTGAGTTATCAGGGGCCAAGCTTGCTTACTTGGAGGCAAACAACATTTCTCTCTGGTCTAATTACTTAGAGATCCAATGTGGCCAGGCAAATATGCTGGTAATATCTAGCTAGTCCCACGATGATTGTGGTAGCATGAGAGGATATTTATACCAGCCAGTACAGAATACATGGTCAGATAAGACTGCCACATTCAGACTACCCCCTATCTATAGAAGTGACCGGCAGGAGGCAATCCAGGACAGATGCAAGGCCTAGGCTTTTAGGTGTCCTGCAACACCTTCCCCATACCAACCAAATAATATAAGCCCTCTCATAGTTGCCACACTTAACCATTACATCACTCAGCATAGAGCAATTGTATAATTATGAAATTACTGATTTATTTTTCGTTTCTTTTCTTAGGTAATTATAAATAACTTAGTGCTTTTCAATTTTTGCTTTCTGGATTACTTAATTCTCAGTCAGAAACTTTTTTAAAAAGAAATCTATCATTTCATTTTATTTTCAGATAATAAAATATTATTCTATCAGCACCTTGCTAGCTACTGGGCCATTATTGTCGAGGGAGGAGTACAATGATATCGTCAGACATTCATTGCTTCCTCAATAAAGCAATTCTTGTAAATGTACTTAGATTTTCTTCTGTTTAAGACTCTAGGAAATTAGGAATCATAAAAGAAATCACTTGGCACATTTATCTCAATAAATTTATTGTGAAAAATTACTAATACAATCAAGGAAAGGAAGTGCCATGTTCTACTATGCGTCAGAACTGACTGAGAGTTAAGCAGGTCTAGCATTAAGTTTTCTTATTGAACTTTTATTTTTGGGGTCCCCACCCATTGGTACTTAGGGCTTACTTTGTGTTTGGGGCTTGATACTGGCAGTTGCTTATGGGAATATGTCTGTACCAGGAATTGAACTGGGGTTGGTCACATGCAAGACAAGCTCCTCAGCTCCGTTCCTAGATCTCCAACTTCTCTTGCACAAAAATCACCGCATCTCTGTTCTGAAAAAGATGCTGGTATAACAAGTTGTTGTCATTTTTCCCTTCTCCAGTCCTCATCTGGAAATGTCAGGAAGACTTAAATTGGCTCTGGATCCTAGGACTTGTCATTTTAGTCCCTACATTGCCTTTGTTACCTGTGACTCAGGATTCAGGAAAATGTGATTCTGTTTTTTTCCCCTATATTTCTATTAACTTCACCACACTTTACCCTCCCAAGTAAAAGACCATGTGTCATTTTATAGCTTGAGTTTTCTGAGAGAATCTCCTGAAGGCGTATGCCTATTCTGGAGAGCAAAATACAGCAAATCCAGAATTTAATCATATGGTAATAAGATTCACTGCCAGTGGGTTCAAAAGGAAAATAACTGCCTTTACTGAGAGTTCAGGATAAAATTCTGAGCTCCTCAATGGCAAGTTTAATGCTTAGACTCCTAGTAATTCAGCATGCAATTTAATTGGGGCTATTAATATATTTGGAAGAAGGCAGGGAAGTTAAGGGACATCAATGCAATTGTCTGTGTACATGTACATTAGACTCTTACAGAAAAGCTGTGAACCCTGGCTTCACAACTCAGTACCTATGGTACCTTGAGCAAGAATCTTATGTTTACTTGATCCTAAATAAATGTTAGCTCTTTCCATAATATCATCCTCATCCTCATCCTCCTCATCATCCTTATCCCCATCCTCATCATCATCAAATTAGTAACTTGTTCTCAAGGAAGATTAATGTCAGGTTTTCTAACTTTGGGTTTAGTTTCTAAATCTCCACTGTTTAATGTCACTGCAATTAAATAGATTGTTGTTAAGTGTTTTGAAGCAAAATGTTTTCTCTTAAAGGAGTGATTGGGTACTTGTTTATAATTTTTAGGGTTGTGATAATATTAATTTTGTGGTTTTTGCTTCCTCATTTTCTAAATCGATATCTATATTAATAAAGTTTTTACCAAATTCATATTTAAAGGATATCAGGCTTCACATAGATGAATTTTTCATTGTAAGGAAATAAAAATAATATATATTCAAAATGAAAATGACTTAGCCAGGTATTTTAGCATCATTCAACCCTGAATAAAGACTCAACATTTGATATTAGAGAATAAAGAGAATATAATTATCTTTACCTTGTATTACTCCCTTTGGCCTAAATGACAATACATCAGTATTCTAGGCCACTTATATAGGTAGAGATATCCATAATTTGACAATGGATTTGCACCCAGGATGATTTATGGGATTCTGGACTTTTAGTCAATTTTCAGATCTGCAGATTGAAAGTCAGCTATGATAAAACTTTGGACACAAACTCACATAACAGTGAAGGCTCAAGACATAAGGAGTGAAAACAAAGTAGAATACCATGAGAGATGTCTAATTCTTAGGGATATGCAAGACCTGATTTAGATACTCAAGCTTTCAGAGAAACATGATAAGTTGGGGGAGAGGATGGAGGCCTAAAAGGAATGAGGGAGGCTTGATGAGATAAAAAACAATAAGGGTAACTTTACTGGGCAATCTACATGAGACACTCATGAAACTCACTTTCTCTGCTTTTGATAACATCACTGGCACAGCAGAAACACATTCAATGTTTCTAAAAAATTTGGGGACAATATGCTTTCTTATTGCTTGCAGGGGGCCCACCCAGGGACGCCAAATGTCGGGCGCTCCGCCGGGTCCCCGACAGTGCCGGAAGCGAGTTCCCTTCTACCTCCGGCCGGTGAGGAATGGATGGATACTCAGGAGTCCGATGCGGTTTTAAAAGACTTTACTTGTCACAGGTTCAGGCATACAAATCAGCAAAAGGAAAAACCCGATGCTTAGGATTCCAGGCTAGAACCCCAGCCACGTGTAGGCCAAGATGGCGACCACCACGTGTGAAACTTCCAAGGGGAATAAACGCTCACAAGGCGAGATCCCACAGGGAAGAAGAAGCCCGGGAGAGCGGGAACCGGCAAGTTTATACCCCCAGCAACTCAGACCTTCCTCCCATTGTTATGGAAAGCAGGGAGGGTCCAATGCCCTCAGGTAACCCCTCCCTGCATCTCACCTAGGGCCTTTACTGTGCTAATGTTTCCAGCTGGAAAGGCCTTTGAAATGTAGAGAAGGGGTTTCTGAGATGGCAAGTCACTGTACCAAAGATCAACACCAATGCCAGTTAAATATTTCTCCAAGCCTTCACAAGTCTCCTCTACTTCATTGTAGTTTTATATTTTATCAGGGAGCCATGCTTGTTTGTTTGGAAGCAAACAGCATTTCTCTCTGGTCTAATTACTTAGGTGTCCTTACGTGGCCAGGCTAATATGCTGGTAAGATCTAGCTAGTCCCACGATGATTGTGATAGCATGAAAGAATATTTATACCAGCTAGTACAGCATACATGGTCGGATAAACTGCCACATTTAGACTACCCCCTTATCTACGGAGTGATTTGCGGGGGAGGCAATCCAGAGCAGATGCAGCGGCCCTTAGGAGTCCTGCAACAATTGCTTACTCAGATATTCTTTTCATTCCAAAGAATGATACTTCATGATTATTGAGATTCTATCAGAATTAGCTTTCCTACAAAGTCGTCAGCACTTCTCCAGAAGTTAGCCATAAGTCTATGTTAGTACCTTACTTAGAAAGCAAAGTAAGATTTCTTTCCTTCTCTGTAGGGGGCTCAGATGAACTGGTAATGTGGGGAGTGGCATAGCTATGTATACAAACCACAGACTCAACAACACTAAAACACATGACCTAAACTACAAACACCAAAGTTCATAATGTGCCTGTTGAGGTTGCAGGCTGGGAATGGGGTGGGAGTGGTGGGGTGTTGGCTGGAGAGACCATGGGGCCATTAGTATAGGAAATAGACACTGGAGGTGGGTTTTATGCTTAAAACTCAACTATCCATGACTTTGTAAAGCACATTTCTTTCTTTATAAATGATTTATTTTCACAGAGACAGGCACACATCAAAAGGAGCAAGAATAACAAGTACTGGAATGGATGAGTGGAGAAAGGGACTCTCCTGCATTGTTGGTGGGAATACCTATTCGTCCAGCCTTTTCGGAAAACAATTTGGGCACTCCTAAAAAAGCTGGAAATTGAGCTTCCATATTACCCAGCAATATTACTTCTCAGAATATACCTTGGGGCTCAAAACACACAACAGAAATGTCATCTGCACATTTATGTTCATTGCAGCACTATTCACGATAGCCAAAATCTGGAAACAACCCAAGAGCCTGAGAACAGATGACTGGTTACAGAAACTATGGTATATCTACACAATGGAATACTATGCAGCTGTTAGGAAAAGTGTAGCTATGAAATTTGCTTATAAATGGGTGGACATGGGAGATTATTTTGCTGAGTAAAATAAGTCAGGAGAGAGACAAACATGGAATGACTGCACTCATTTGTGGAATATTAAAAAAACAAAAAAAAATATATGAGACCAATATCCAAGAATAGTGAAAACAAGGGCCAAGAGAAGTGGTTCACAGTTGGAATCCTGCTTCAAGTGCTAGTGGAGAAGGCAGTTGGGATAGAGTAAGGACCACTATGACAAATTAGTTGGAAATTGTCACTCTGAATAAGAACTACTGCTGAAAATATGTAAAGGAATGGACATGATAACCTCTCAGTATCTGTATTGAAAACTATAATGCGCAAAAGCAGAGAGAGAAAAGAGAGAGGGAAGAAGGCAGGGGAGTGTCTGCCTTAGAGATAGAGATAGGCAGGGTGGTGGAGAAGAGAAAGGGGGGGGTTGGAGACATTGGTTGTTCGAAGTGCACTCTAGTGATGGATGGATTTTGGAACACTGTATGCCCCAAATCAGACATGAACAGCTCTGTCACTGTGTTTCTTAGTGAGATTCCAACATTAAAATTATTTATTTAAGAGCTGTGATTTACAAAGTTATTGATACTTGCACTCATCAGAGCTCCACCCAGCAGAAGAGCTGATCACAAGCCCGGCTTGTCAGAGACCTACCCTACAGCAGTCTTTTTCAAGCCCAGCCTAGGTATGCCTGATCCGGAGACTCACATACATGGGGCAGAGCTGCTACCAGCTATCCTTGTGCCCAGCTGATCACAAGGCACCTGGGAAGGAAGGCGGGTTCTAGCCCTGGCCCACCACCCCAGCAGAGCCTCACAAGAAGCCTTAGGAACCCCCACACCATGAGGGCAGCCATTTTCACATCCGGACTCCCCACTTAGCACAGCTCCACCCAGCAGAAGAGCTGATCACAAGCCAGCTTGTGCAGCAGCAATAAATGCATGAGATTAGAGGTGACTACAAGAATATCCCACCTGCATGGCAGAGCCTGGCAAGCTACCCATGTCGCATTTGATATGCCAAATACCAGTAACAATTATAGACCTCATTCCCATGACCTTATGGAATGATTTGAGGCTCTTTATGTTCCTGGAACCAGCACATGCCCTTGGGCTACACTAGCATGTAACAGGACATATGGAGATGTTACTGGTGCTGCTCGAGCAAATCGATGATTAAAATGAAGACAAGTGATACAAGTGATTGATAGTTGCAGTTTATACATAAATCATTTCAACACCTAGCCCATCACTAGTGTTAAATTTCTTCCACCAGTGTTCCCATGCTCCATTACCCCAACCCCCACCCAACCACCTGACACCTTGACAGGTACATTACAAAGTTCACTGGTTACAATTCAGTCTCATGTTTTCAGTGTTGTGGAGTCTGTGCTTTGGGTATTTATCTATGCCACTCTCTGACATCACCCATATAACTGAAGTCTTGATGCATATTTCCTTATCACTTCCCTTTATCATCTTCCTTCCCCATTTTGATTCCTTTCCTTCTCTCTTCTCCTCCTATACTCTGGGGTCAAAGGTAAGATAGGCATTCCCCAATTACTACATTACATTTCTTTCTTCAGTTATTCTATATACCACATGTAAGTGAGATAAACCTGTGTTTGTGTTTCTTCTGGCTTACCTCACTCAACATGATTGTTCCAGTTATAATTAGATTGCAGCAAATTGCATGATAAATCACAGTTCTTTATACAAAAATTTTTTAAATAAAAGTAAGAAAGAAATGAAAGTTCAGTTATTTTTCCTTTACCCTGTTGTTATTTCTTCCAGTGATCCATCTATTTCCCAACTTCCTGAATGATAGGCAGAGCCATCTTTAATCTTGTCCTTGCTCTTCGCCTGCAGTACATTTGATTCATTCAGTACTGACGTCACACTAAACCACATTATCTTGTGATTTTCTGTGTCAATCCATCCTTCAATGCCTGAATTGGTCTTCACCTTGAGTAATATTTCCAATTAATATTAGCCTTGATTTCAACTCTGTTCTTTCTTACTGAGAATTGAGAAATTCTTATTATGCACTCCCTTCAAATCTTGCTATGTGTTCAACACTCATAGAACCTAGGTACTTAATATAATTATCATTGTTTATGTGTTGGTATTCCCTTTTTAGAACATAAGTTTCTTAAATAAACAAGATTTGTTTATTTTAAAGTATATTCACAGTACACATTTCTTGAACCCCACTCCAGGCTTACTAAATCAGATTAATTGACTACACAAAGAAAAACGCTACTATATGCATTTTTAGCCATCATCATGTAATTTTCATGCAAACAAGTTTAAGCAGCACTAAATTATGATATATCTATACTCATATTTTCTAGCATAGTAGCTACAAATAGATGTTAATTGAATGAGCAAATTAATGAAAAGATAAATGAGTGAATTTTTGGTATATTTTCTCTGTAATTTATGTGTGACACATATAAATACTTTTATTCTAATAGATCGAATTAAAATGGTTCTGACTACAGATTTCATGCTTTATGGAGTCTTTAGTCATTGTATTTTCAGGATATATTCTCTTATGATCCCCATTGCTTCCATCCTAAGAGTAGTAAATATGTTCTCATTGTTTTTTCATCTCATTTGTTATCATCTCAGATACAAACTGTATTGTCTCAATTTTTTATAAGAAATAAATTCACATAGTACATACTTTATTTTAGTAGTAGGCTTAGAGAAGGTTATGAAGATCATGGAGGGGGTCAAGTGTGTCATGTGAAATTCTCTTTTCACTTCCTCTCTCTTCTAGTGTCCAAATTATCTCCCGCTACTTTTTCTATTAAATGCACATCTTCAGTTCACCTACACTTCTTTTTCTCCCCAATCAAACTCAACCCTAGCCTTTCCATAGGACTGCATAGGCTATTTTTTTTTAACTTAAGAGGAAGTTGTAAGTTTGATTTTTAATTATAGAGCTGATATTTTCTTTCACAGTTCATCATACACTTGCAAGACTTATGAGAGACTGATGGAAATAATAGATACCTTTTGTGTCCTAGGGTGAATAGAAGGAGTGATTTTGACAGTTAAAGGCTAAAACTTGCAGCTCTGTAATGCAGGACTTCTAGGATTCAAAGATATATTTCTATGCTTGTAGAAAGAAAGAGTATGAAAAAATCATAGAAATATCCTGTTTTGTTAAACAGGATGCTAAGAACTTTCTAATCTATGTTTCCTACATATTCCATGGTTCAGTTCTTTATTTGGATCAACCCAGAAATCCTACTCTGCTAATCAAAACTTGCTGAGTCCAGATGTTTAATGGGAATTTGTTCTTCACTGACTCTGTGGAGTTTTCAAGAAATTAAGTCTTGTATACCTAGTCACAGAGGTAATCTGGGACATGTTCATAGAAAGCTAGTTATGATTTCTATCAACTCTCATAGTTGTGTTGTATTGTTTTAAGGTGCCTATTCTTAGCTATACCATAGAAAAATATCTCCAATGTTTAAAGCAAAATTTTATTATTTTTTTGCTATTATTATTATTATTATGGTATTATCATTATTACCATCATTATTATTAGTTCAACACGTCATAATAAAAGTAGCAGTAGCAAGGTTTGATGGATTAAGCATACTTTATTGAAGCCCAGATCTATCATTTACTAGATTATTATTCTGGGAAAAATAGTTGTACCTATTTTTCAATTTCCGCATTATTCAAAGGGGAGAATGATTCAAATATAGTCTAATGAGACAAAAATCAAAATGTACTCTGGATGGTGCTACAAAAAGTGATTTCATTTCTCATCCCTGTACATCTTTACTCAGGTATGGAGATGTCCAAGGAGGAGAGCTCTGTGTCTGTTTGTGTGATGTTTGTGTAGAATGTAATCATGTGTGTAGTATATATGGATGTGTATATAAGTATAACATGCATTCAGAAAGTTGATACTTTTGCTTTGTTTCAAAGCACATTTGATTATCTTGCAGTGATAATAATTATACATAATTGTACATATATGCTATTTATATGCACAATAATAATTGTACATAGAGTAGTGTTATTTGCACTAATTCTATTATCAAAGTACGCTGTTTTTTTGTTGCAATTTAATGTGTACACCCTTTGGTGTACAGGCTCTCCCTGTGCCCAGCCGCTCACAAGGCACCCAGGAGGGACGGTGGGTTCTAGCCCTGGCCTGCCACCCCAGCAGAGCCTCACAAGTGCCAGATGACCCCCACCACTCCATGAGGGCCGCCATTTTCCACATCTGGACTTAGAACTCCACCCAGCAGAAGAGCCTGTCACAGCCCGGCTTGCAGCTGCAAGCGGCCGCGTGGTTCATCAATAAATGCTGGAAATCAAAGGTGACTACAAGAGTATGCCACCTTCATGGTAGATCCTGGCAAGCTACCCATGTTGTATATGATATGCCAAATACCAGTAACGAATATATACCTCATTCCCATGACCTGATGGATTGTTTTGAGGCTCTTTATGATCGTGGAGCAAGAAACTGCCCTTGGGCTCTACTAGCATGAGACAGGACATATGGAGATGTTACTGGTGCCCGCTCAAAAAAATTGATGATGAACGGGAAGACAGTGATATACTATTTATAGTTTTATTTTTATTTATTTATTTATCTATCTATGTATTTATTTATTTATTTTTGCTTTTTGGGTCACACCCGGAGACTCTCAGAGGTTACTCCTGTCTTTTCACTCAGGAATTACTCCTGGTGGTGCCTGGGGACCATATGGGATTCGGGGTCAAACCCAGGTTGACTGCGTGCAAGGCAAACGCCCTACCTGCTGTGCTATCACTCCAGCCCCCTATTTATAGTTTTAAAGGAAATTTTGTGTCCTTTATTTCATAGGTTCTAATATTAGAGTCCAAAACTCACAGTCCAAAGTGGGTTAGGTAACAGTTTGGCCCATTTTATAAAGGATATTGAGGGTTTCAACTGTTTTCCCAAATTCCTTCCTTCAAGCAAGTAATAATGACAGCTCAGTGAATCTATCTCTAACCAGTGAGAATTGTGAAATAAAAAACTGTTCATTGAAATTCTACCTAGTTCAGAGCTCCTTATTCCACGATGGCCAGACTGGGTATGTATAATCATCTTAGTTTTCAAGTTTGCTTCCCTTTTCTGAGGTGTAATAGATCTGCATGGATAAGAGCAAAATCTTTGGCAGAGTTGTGTCCTCTTTTTATTGATTTTGCCCATGTTTGAGCCATGTTCTAGAGGTGGTAAGCATGGTAGGGGCACTACTCCCTGCTTCCCGGGGTCAGCCTTCAGAGTGCTTCACCTTTCAAATCTCTCAATCCTTCATGACCACACTCAGAGTAGTCTCCATTGTTTATCTACTCCCATGGAGAAAAATGCTTTAAAATTTGCTTCAGATTTGAAATAATTCAAATGTCTGAGCTAGAACAACCAGAGACAGCCAGCTCCCTTTCTCTCTTCCTCTCTTCCCTCCAGATGTAGGTAACTTGGGTTTTCTCCCAGTATAAAAACTTCTAAGTCATCCAGGAAGCATGATTTGATAATATTTCCAGGGACAGGTAATAGAAGTTGCTCCCGAGAATTGGCACCGTGCCCTTTTCTGTATTGCTCAGAACAATCTCCTGCTCGGATCAGAGGCAAATGCAGGGAGTTCAGACTACATTCTGGGGAGGAAGGGGTGTCTGAGAATTTAAAACATTCTTTAATTTCTGGAAAAACATTATAATATCCTCATGTTACAGGGAAATACATTCCACTTCTGCTCAGATATCTACTCACCATGGATGGGTTATCTTTGAAGCATGTTTATCCTTGAGGTTTATGCCCTCCGTTTAATCTTAGAGTCTTTGTCTCATGCTGAATGAGGTTAATTCACCTATTAGGAAGTACCTTCTAGTCTTTTAGTAAAGTCTCATTTTCTCTAACTGTAAAAGGTCTTTATACTCCCAGGAGTTGGAATTGGCAGAGGCAGTGGTAAGTCAATTTTCTTCAGGAATCTAAATGATTCTTCTAAATTAGGCACAGCAAGCCCCAATCTTCTGAATCTTTATGTTCTGCTAATGTTTTTCCTCATTACATCTCTTGCTATATATATATATATATATATATATATATATGTATATATATATGTATATATGTACGTATATATATATTTATGTGTATGGGTGGTTTCTGATGGACAAATGAGCAAATACAGATATGGATTAGGTACAGACATGGATGCCTTGTTCTCAGGGGCCTTAAGCTTTTCATTGTTTCCTATAGGTAAAATTTGATAATCCAGGTGTGAGAGTCTCACTGTGTGGACTCCCAAGACGTGGCAGATGGCTTTGTTGTCTCTTCTATGAAAAGATTTTAAATGACAGCTCACTGTGATAATGAAGTCATTGTTAATTCTTATGTGGGAGCCCCTCAGGCAAGTCTCTTTAAAACACTAATTTCTGAGATAACTCAAATCAGATATCCAATTGTACTTTACATCAAAATTCAATGAAACATTAAGCCAAAGGCAGGACAGATGTTGCCCTTATGAAATGATCAGTGGATCCCTTGCTGAAAGTTCATTCATAGGTGCATCATTTTCTCTGATATGTTTGTTAGTACTGCTCAGAATGTCTAGCTAATGAGCTTGTTTAGGTTTCTAGTCTGGAGTGAGACTGCATTCCCTGCATTATTAACAAGCTTTGTAAAAGATTATATGCCATTCCAATGTTTGTGGCAGAATTTGAGACACATATTTATCTTACATAAGCTCATTCACATGTTAATTCACATATCTTTTCCCAAAATATCAAACTTAAGAAGTCAACAAATTAAGAATGGAAAAAGAGAGTTCAATGAAAAAGAAACTTGAAAAGACCAATACATAAAAATACATAAAAATCTTTTCAATTTTATCTCAAGCTCATTTACTATTATGCTTATTTTCTATGCCATAATTCTAGTTATAACCCTCTGATTTAAAAATATATATTTCTAAAGTTTTTCATTCCATGTGGGGAAAATCTTAGATTACTGATTATGTGTGTGAACTAGGATCCTTCCCATTTTCTTAAATAATTTTTCCCACTTTTCTGTTTGTCTATTATTCTAGTCACACTTGGTTACTTGTCACCTGCTAAACAAGATTCAGAATTCCACATTTTGTCCATTGTTTCAGTTTCTTTCTCGAAATGTTCCTCCCTCAACCCAGATTGAGAACTATTTATACATTGATCACTTGATCACCTGACATCCCGTTATTCATCAATTTGCTTGAGTGGGCACCAGTAATGTTTCCATTTGACCCTATCATGTGCAAGTGTGGCCCAATGGCATCTGTTTGCTCCAGGAATACGAAAAGTCTCAAACTATTCCTTTAGGTTCTTGAAGAAGAAGTCTGACCATCTTGTAGGTGGGTGACCACATGGTCTTTTGATGTCCCGAGGGATCCAAATGGTAATGGCTCTAGTCTAGCGGTCATCTGCAAATCGCATTAGATGTCCAGCCCATCTGATTTTTAACGCCTTGGCAAAATGATCTCTGACTCTGGATCATCAACAGAAGTCAGAACTCCAGATTCCTTCTCTCACTTGAGTGAGGTGTGGTATTCTAAGCATAGCTCTTTCGATTCCTCTTTGGGAGACCCTAATAGCATTCTCATCCTGCTTTCGTAGGGCCCAATCTCTGAGGCATATGTTAATGCAGGGAGAATGGTGGAATTGAAGAGATGTGTCTGGAGCTGGAGGTTCTTTGTCCTTTTAGCTATTTCTTCGATGCTCTGGAAGGCATTCCATGCCACTCTCTCCCTCCTGTGCAGCTCAGGTTTTAGGTCATTCATCATGTTGAGTTTTTGACCTAGGTACACATAACTGCTGTATTCAGAGATATTTGTCCCGTTGAGAGTGAATGGAGCACCTGGAACTAGTTTGTTTTTCATGAACATTGTTTTGTTGAGATTCAGCTGTAGACCTATCTTTCCACATTCTCGGTCAAAGTCAGCCAGCATTTGTGCTGCTTGGCTAATGTTTGGTGTTATTAGAATGATGCCATCAGCAAAGCAGAGGTGGTGTAGTTGCCGACCATCTATCTTCACTTCCATTCCTTCCCATTCTAATTGTTGCA
This sequence comes from Cryptotis parvus, assembly GCA_021461705.1. Taxonomy (NCBI): domain Eukaryota; kingdom Metazoa; phylum Chordata; class Mammalia; order Eulipotyphla; family Soricidae; genus Cryptotis; species Cryptotis parvus. The sequence continues at coordinate 52,721 of JAJIBD010039012.1, read as the reverse complement.
TGAGGTTCTCGAAGGTGGCACTGAAGAATTTCGGTGAAATGGTATCACCCTGCCGAACCCCTCTTTAGATATCAATGATCACTTGATCACTTCCTTGTAGAATGGTGAGATTCTTGTGGTGAATCCATAATACGGCTGAAGAAGGATCTTGATATATTGGGTTTGAACGCCTTGTTTGGCTAGGGCTCGATGACCGCTTTGGTCTCAACAGAATCAAAGGCTTTCTTTAAATCAATGAATATGTGACAGAGCGGCATCTTGTATTCCCTACAAACTTCAATGAGCTTGGTTACTGTGTGGATATGGTCGATTGTGCTGAATCCTTTTTGGAACCCAGCTTGCTTGCATGGTTGTCCTTCTTCTAATGTTCTGCCAATCCTACCGTAACGGTAAGCTTAGAGGTACCTCTAAGCTATTCTCAACCAATCAGGCTTACAAAGGGCCAAAGGACCCATGATGCTCACAGCTTATCGTATTGGGAATACCCAGAGCATGTGTTGCGGGAGCATGGGGGAGGGGGCGGGCAGGGAGGCTTTCTAGGGCTACTGCGGGTGTTGCTCAAGGGACCAAGTAGTTTCGGGATTGAACCAGGGTTGTTCTTACAAAAGGCCTAGGCTTCAACCTTGTATTACCTCTTTGGTGACATTCATCTTTATCTTCTGTGCAAATGGTTAAAGAGTGAAATAAAGAATTAAACAGACAAATGTAACAGTAAGTTATCCCCTTTTGGTTTGTTTGTTTGCCTTATACTCTGATCATTTTCATTTCTATCAGCGTTGTAGTTTCTGGCATTGTCATGAGTTTTGTCAAAGGGCCGGCTGAGGAGTCAAAATAGGCATTAAGTCATGCACTGATAAAAATTCATATGGCATTAGAAATGTCACATGAAAATCTTGAGCTACATTAAGGTCAATACTTTTCCTAAGGTAATGAATGTTAAACTGGAATGATTGGGGGTGAGGAAGGGTAATATTTTGAAGTGACTTTATTCTTCATGCACTTGGTTTCTCTTGAAAGTCTAGCTGATTGAGGAAATTAATTAAACATGATTTAGGAGATAAAATTAAATGGCCTCTACTAAGCTTCAAGAAAGGTTAGTTTTTGTTTGTTAAGAGACAGGAAAATAGAAAAGGAATTAGCATACAAACAATATTTTTTTTTGAAGTTTAATTCTTTTAAGTTTAAGAATTTGATTCCTTTATATAAAGTATATGTTTATTATTCCCAATTTGTAATTAAGGAATGCAAGACATGAAAAGTGGAATAATTTGCTAAGTATATTTAAATGAATGATTGGTATGATCAGTATTCCAATTTATAACTCACTCCAAAGCTAAATTAAAGGTTATGAACAGGACTAATTTATACCTATAACTAGATAAGCATCTGCTCTAATGGATTTATCTAAACTAGAAAAAGCAAAACAAAACAAAACAAAGTGTTGCAACATGGTGGTAAAAGTGATACTAAGACTTGAAATATGGACTTGAGATTTTGGTTGAAGGAGAGATTATGCTGCTACAAAAAACAATAAGATGATCCCCCAATACTCTTTATTGTGTAGACAAAAGACAAACAAGTTTTAAAGTACTGAGCTGCCAAACAACAAGGAATTTGATTTTATTCTAGGACCTGTAGCATCTGAAAGTCTGGGAATCTGTCATTGAATTAATTGCTTTCATTGTTATAATGCAAAGAAATAAAATTTGATTTACTTAAAAGAGTGAGAGCCTTGATTAGACTATAGTGTAGATCAAGTATAGGATGGGCCATTACAGGCTTAGGGTAGGTACAATGTAGATAAAGTATAAAATAGGCAGCCTCAGAACAGCTTTGTGGCTATTGCCATAGATTGAATATTTGGCAAAATTGTCATCAATTATGGTCAAAAATTGAAAGTGGAGAGACACAAAATGAATATCAATTTATTGTGGTATATTATAGAACAAAACACTTTAAAAACATACCAAAATATTAAATGGGCAATGGAAATGCAGGGAATATGCTTCCTAGAATTTTTACTTGAGCTATTGAATAGTAGGGTGCCATAACCTGATATAGATAATCTGAGTTCTGAACAAGTTTAGGTATATAATTATATAATATAAGAGCACACTTTCTATTTACCAGGATTATGTGAAAAAGAGTAGGAACTAATTTAACTTAAAACTTGTATTCTATATTCATAAATAAGAACATGTATAATAGATAATATAGTTTATATTGATAACATATCTTATATTGTCATAATTCTAGTGTTTTTTAAGTAAAACCAAACTCTTGATGAAATTTGCTAGTGTCAGGAAATGGACACTCTTTAGAAAATGTCCTAATTTTCTACTAATAGTTTAGAAGAGAGAATTTTATAGTAATTTTATAGTAAAACATGAACAACTTTTAATGTACAAAAGCACATAAAATAATTTCTTTATTCCTCAGTATAAACTATATAATACATAAGCTACAGTTATTGACTTATTATTGCTATTATTATTATTACTATTTTTTTTTGCTTACTGAGTCACACCCAATGATGCTCAGGGCTTAGGGATTACTCTTGGCTCTGCTCTTAGGAATTACTCCTAGCAGTGCTCAGGGGACCATATGGGATGCCAGAGACCAAAATAGGTCTGCTGCATATAAGGCAAATGTCCTATCTGCTATACTATCACTCTTGTCCCCCTTTTGTTGCTATTATATTCTTGAAATTATTGATTTATATTTCTCTACCTTTACAAAACATTGTTTATTACAGTATGAAAATGTTTGTAGAATGGATGGCCAACGACATACTTTATCTTTTCAGTTAGGTTGTAGCATTTAACAAGATAAGTATAGTTTTATGTTACTTTGAATCCACCTACAAGCATGGTTCATAAAAAAATAATTGAGATTTTAAGCTACAGAAAATAATGGATAGAAATGATAGCATTACAGCTTATCCTTCACTTGTATATCCTTGGAAAAAGTTATTTAGACTTGATAAATTTATATTTTTTCATCTGTAAACTGTAATAAAAATAACAATTATTCTCATGTGATTGCTGTGCCGATTAAATAAGAAAAGATTAGGGGAAGCCTAAGATGGTTCTTGGCATATATTGAAAAGCTCAATAAATGTTAGTTTCTCTTCCTAAGCATTGGTCTATGAACAGTCTCAATAAATATTTGTTGAATAAATGAATGACATTATCCTTAGAATACCATTACCATTAATTCCTAATGGGTTTTGCATTTTGGGTCAAAAGGACACTCTGTCAGCCTTTTCCTATTTGGTGTTAATAGTCATATAGTGTCACAGATCACAAAGCCATACTTAATGTTTGTTGCTATTATCAATCAGTACAGATGAACACAGCCCACAGAATATAATTGAGTCAGATTAATTTTAATAACTGAAAGTGAACATTAGCATTCGTGGGAATGGGAATAAAATTGTCCCCATCAGAAGTTAAATTACTCCTGCTGTTCATAAATTTTAAAATAGCTGACTTTGAATTTCCACCTGCATCTTTTTAAAAATGATCTTTCTATCTTCCTATTATTTTTTAATAGATACTTAGGCAGAATTTCATCTCAGCTTATACTTAAAGAAATCTGGAAAGTAGATTTAAAAAACTTGAAAAAATCAAATTACTTACACTAGTATTACTGAAAATTTAAGTAAAAATTAAAGTAGTTTTCTGGCTAGAGCGATAGTATAGTGGATCCGGTACTTTTTTGTGCTTGACAACCTAGGGTTCTACCTATCCTCAGCATCCCATATAGCTGGTCCCCAAACCCTGCCAGGAGTGATCCCTGGAGCACAGAGCCAGAAGAGAAAATAATTTCCCCAAATATTGTTTTGATTTTTTTTGGATGGGGGTACACCTAGCAATGCTCAGAGGTTATTCCTGGCTCTGCACTCAGGAATTACTCCTGTCCTGGAGGTGCTTGGGGACCATATGGGATGTGGGGAATTGAACTCAGGTCAGCTGCCCAAATATTGTTTTAAGATTGTATTTTGTGCGATTATTCTCCCCCCTTAGAATATCAGTTTATAGGAAGTCTTACTACTGTATCATAATACACAAAAATTAGTTAGATTCTAGGTCGTGTGTGAAAATTAAAGAACAACTTATAGATTAATAAGTCTTTTTCTAGCATCCAAAAAATGTGATTCTTCTCACTTCTAGTCAGTCTAAGGAATTAACTATTTTGCTATTAGCATTTATTCTTATGAAGATCTGTTGACTTTTTATCACTAGGTTAAGGAAACAGGATTTGTATATTTTTTATTCTTCTGTTTTGGGGCTAAACTGTCTGTGCTCAGGAATTTTTCTTGGCTCTGTGCTTAGGGATGCCCGTTAGTAGGCTCTGGGGTCTTATGTGGGATCCCCTGAATAGACTCAGCTGAGCAGCATATACAGTAAGTGCCCTTCCTCTTGTGCTCTCACTTTGGCCATTGGTCTCATATTTCAAAATCTTTCATTCTCCCACTCTACCAGCCCGGGGTCCAGAAATATATAAATTTGCTTTACTTATTCACATATAACATGGAAGGACCTTACTTGCCCAAGGCCTAGAGCTTTGAGTTCACATAGTTTCTAGATTTCTTCCTAGTCTGTTATATAGAAGGATTTAGCGACAATGTAATGAAATGGATTTTTTCAAGATAATAAACAAATGCAGGATATATTACTAGGAATATATTAAGGATCTTAAAAATGCTGAAACTGAAAATAAGGAATGAAAAAAACACTGTAGAGAAGGATGACCCTGAGACTTGAAAGACATAGCTTATTTGAGATAAAGAAATTAAAATTGGAGTAGATGCTGGTCGCAATTCTGACCGAGGGACTAGCTAAGGCTATATAAGATTTAACTATTCAAGGCGGAGTTGTAATTATTGAGGAAGAAAGCAGTAAATGAACAGTCCATTCCTTGAAGTGTGATCTTAGTCATTTAAAGCGGGTGTTTGATTTCATTTGTATTAAAAACATGCAGAAAATTGTAATTAAAGATTTGACCTGTTCTGTTATGAAAAAATAGAGTAAATACACTTAAGAATATGGCAACATTAAAAGAAAATACATATTTTGTCCTCTACTTATAATAGAATAATAGTGAGATACCTGCTTAACTTGAAGAGAAAAAATATACGTGCATGCAATACCTTCTTAATGAAGAACCACTTAAAGAATTCTTTGCTTCTTTCACTAGGTTTAGTGCTACTAGCTAAAACTGTGGGTTTAGAGCCAGTTTTCCTAGAATCAAATGGATCTTTGCCAGCTCAGTGATCATGGACAAGCATCTTTACCTTTCGTGCCACTTTTCTTTCCTGGGAATAATGATGTTAATTGTCTCACAAGATTGCAATGGGGATTAAACAAGTAACCCGTATATTGAGCAACACCTATCGCAAGTATCTACTATATATTTGTAGACCATTTTCATTTCAGAAATTAGGCATGAATATCTATCGGCAACATAATTTTGCATATGCTAAAAGCACCAGGTGTTACAATGGCATCTGAAAATAAAATGCAAATTATAGAAAAACAAGGGGGAAATAGAAATATACTCAGATGATTCTATTACTGAATGTTTAAGGTAAAAACAGAAGTAGAACTTATAAAAATCAAATCTATCAAAGGATGAGACAGATTGAAAACAAATAGTGAAGATGACAGTTTAATAAAGCCATGACAAATATCAAGACTCACATTTGACTTGATTTAACACTTTCAGACTTTGGGGCCAGCGTAATCGGACAGCACTGGCCATTTGTCTTGCACACAGCTGACCTATGTTGGATCTGATCCTCAGGTCCATATGCTTCACATAACTCTGCTAGAAATAATCTGTGAGCTCGGAGCCAGGAATAAACCCTGAGCACTGCGGAGTGAGACCCAAAAGTAATAGCTAAGTAAGTAAACAAATACTTTCAGACTTTAATTAATGACAGATTATAAAGTGACTGAAAGTGGTGTTGGAGTGATAAAATAGCAGGTAGGGTTCTATCTTCCAAACCAGTGTTAGGTCCCCAGAGCCACAAAAAGCAAAACAAACAAGAGGGCAACAAAACCAAAAAATAAAAATGACTGGACGAGAGTGATAGTACAGTGGGCCGGGCACTTGTCTTGCATGTGGTCAACACAGTTTCCATTTCCAGAACCACAAATGGCCCTCTGAGCCTTGTCAGGCTCTAATACAGAGGGCAGAACCAGGATTAAGGCATGTGGATCATCAGATGTGACCCCTAGCCCCCAAATAAAAAAGTAAGTAAATAAATAAAACTGACTAAAAATATCAACATCAGACAATATATAACTCAACGATAGGAAACGTCTTTATATAAACAGACACGGAGAGGTTAAAAAGTAAATGACAGCAAAATCTATCTTGCTAACACTAAAAAAGCTACCATTATGTAAACATGAGGCAAAAAAACCAATTTTAGATAAAATGATATTCCTTAGAATAAAAAGTGTAACTTAATTATAAGGAAGTGACCATTTAATTAAGAGGGCATAAGAATTCTAAGTATATGCAACGAATGAACGAATTTTAAAGTGCACAGACAGAAAAATTAATGGGCTAGAGATGATAGTACAGCAGGTCGGGCACTTGCTTTGCATGCAATTGAGACAAGAGGTTTGAGCTTCAGCTCCACACGTCGTCCCTAGAGCCAGGCGTAAGTCCTGAGCACCCAGGTGTCACTTAAAAACATTAAAAGTAAAGGAAAGAATTTATAAATTCAGAAATCTTCATAATTAGTTAAGCAAGTAGCACAGTATTAACGAGACTCTTAGAAGTAACACTGTTGTGGTTCTAGATACGGCTAGATACGTGGTCCTAGATACGGCTTCCACCTCTGCTAGAGATCCAGTCCGTTTCAGAGACATAATGCTAGGTAGAGAAGAAGCTTTTTGGGCCATAAGCCAGCAGGTCCCAGGTGGCAGACTCATGACCTCTAAGCAATTATCTTACTTTTATGGTCACAAAATGAGGCTTCTCAAGAGAGAGAATAGGGACATTTTTTAGAAAGGTTAAGTTGCACTCTGCTTGGCACCAGACTGTTGCTGTGATGTTGATTAGAGATCTATGATGGTGGGGGAGGGGGGACCTCAGAGATGGGACTTCAGGAACGAGATGTGTATTCATTTTTTAATAATCTCAGCTGAAGGGACAGCATGATCATTTGGGCATCTGGCAGCTGAGAGCTTTCCACAGCTCTCTTACATTCCCAACAATATCAAAGGAAAATACAAATTACACTACAAAAGCATTCCACATTTTTAGAATACAGACTTGGAAGACATACAGATTGGAAGGAGACAAATAATTTGGAACCAAACCTGCAGGGGGTGCTATCTAGGTGAGGTGAGAAATAAACAAAAGAATGTGTGACAGTATACAAGTTCAGCCTTCCTGACTAGCCCAAGATGGCAAGATCATATCAGTTTTGGAGAAACAGACAAGAAAAACCTGTTTACTGTCTGCACTCCTAGAAGTCTGGCTGAGTGCAACATAGCTCCAAGGGTTCACTCACTCATGCAGGGGAGGGCCACGCTGGCTGGACTTTGAGCGCTGATTTGGGCTCCTCCTCCCATTCCTCCACCTCCATGTCAGAAGGAGTGGTTGTGAGCTCCCAGTCACCACAGCCAGCAAACCCAGAAGAGAGACACTCCAGACCCACAGCTGTGCTGGTGAAGTGACAGTCTTAGATAATACTGGAAGTTAGGACTAGGTCCTTCCTAGGATCTTTCACATTTATACATTGTATACAGTTCTAGGCAGGTTCTAGCTATGGCCCATCATCCCAGTGAGCCTAGTAAGAAGCCAGGAGAACCCCCCACACCATGAGGTCCGTCATTCTCAACTTCTGGACTTCACAGCTCCTCAGTGTTCCACCTAAGAAAAAAGCATATCTCTCCTTATTGAGATTCATCAATAAAGCTCAAGATGAGAGCCTACTACTGAGAGTGTACCACCTACACGGCAGAGCCTGACAAGCTACCCGTGTTGTATTTGATATGCCAAAAAATCAGTAACAAGTATAGACCTCATTCCCATAACCTAAAAAAAGCTTTGAGGTCTCCATGATCCTGGAGAGAGCAGATGCCCTTGGGCTACACTTGCCTGTGACAGGACGTATGGAGATGTTCCTGGTTCCCACTTGAGCAAATAGATGAACAATGGGAAGACAAGTGATACAAATGAAGTGATACTCCTAGCAGTGTCCATTAGATTCCATCTTAAACTAGTTACAGCCAAAGGAGATGTAATGCAGGGAAATGCACCACAGTGCGTGGTGGCATCACGAAGACAGCATCATTAGGGAAATCCACATACTACCTCTCTTGGGAGACAGCCTTCCAGAAAAGCCTGTGTATCTGTCAAAAGGCAGTTTCCATCAGACCCTAGAATATTCTTTGATCTGCTTTCCGCCAATACCAGACTGAACAGTAAAAACCCCTTCCTGAACTGGTATTGTCTTCTCAGCGAATCTAAACAAAGTTGGGTTTTAGTTAAAGGGAAGGGCAAAATCAGAAATACTATAAGCTTTGGGGAAAGGGCAAACTTAAGAAGACTGTCTTTCCTTTAGCTTTTAGGGGAAGAGTAAAGCAGGGACAATTTGTTCTTTTCTAGAAGAGTTTCCTTCTTCCTAGTAGCTTCTTTGGGCCAGCTTTAGTTATCCACCAATCCAGCATAATTGACATATAAAATTTTTTGAAGAATAATACACATTCAACAACAGTTACTAACAGGCTACATTTTATTTTAAATAAAATAAGCAGGACATACATTTCTGTGTCATAAAATAATATTTCTCTTATTATATTTAATGTTTAGTATTTCATCATATTAAGGCAATAATTATTAACAATTAAAAGTATTCTTATTTAATAAAAAGAATTAAAAATAACTTCTGGTAACAAATATGATCACTTGAACTTGATCACTTGAATCCCGTTATTCATCGATTTGCTCGAGCGGGTGCCAGTAACATTTCCATTGGACCCTATCACGTGCCAATGTAGCCCAATGGCATCTGGTTGATTCAGGAAAAGAGCCTCAAACCGTTCCTTCAGGGTCTTTACAAGGAAGTCTGACCATCTTGTAGGTGGGGGGGCCACGTGATCTTTTGACATCCCGTGGGATCCAGTCGGTAATGGCTCTAGTCCAGCGGTTGTCTCCAAATCGCATTACATGTCCAGCCCATCTGATTTTCGATGCCTTGGCAAACGAGACAGCGTCCCTGATTCTGGAATAGCGATGGAGGTCAGAACTCCAGATTCCTTCTCTCACTTGAGTGAGGCATGATATTCCAAGCATAGCTCTTTCGATTCCTCTCTGGGAGCCCGAATAGCATTCTCATCCTGCTTTCGTAGGGCCCAGGTCTCAGAGGCGTATGTTAATGCAGGGAGAACGGTGGAGTCAAAGAGATGTGCCCGGAGCCGGAGGTTCTTTGTCCTTTTAGCTATTTCTTTGATGCCTTTGAAGGCATTCCATGCCATCTCTCTTCCTCCTGCGCAGCTCAGGTTTTAGGTCGTTCATCATGTTGACTTCTCAACCTAGGTACACATAACTGCTGCATTCAGAGATGTTTGTTCCATTGAGAGTGAATGGGGCCTCTGGAACTAGTTCATTCTTAGTAATGAATGAGAGCCCCACAAAGTAATGAGAATATAGCGCCCGCATGGCAGAGCCTGGCAAGCTGTCTGATGCGTGTTTGATATGCCAAATCCAGTAACAGTAACAAATATACATATACAAAAATACCAAACATTTGAAATTTTTAGCTAAGCAACCAATAAGACAAGTCATGCACATACACAGATGCAAACACATGCACTTTCACACACAAGTAAATTTATAAAGTGCTTTGTACTGTTAGAAATGAAAGCATGAAACATAATCTAATGTGATGGATACAGTTAAAACAGCGAATAGAGGGAAATTTATAGCAACAGATGGTATTATTTCAAATAAAAATGCTCTGGAACAGTGATTTAACTAAGCTTCCATCTCAAGAAATTAGAAAAAGGGGAGTACATTAATGCAAAAATCAAAAGCAGAAAGAAATTTTTTTAAAAGGAAGAGAAATCAGTGTAAGATTAGTCAGGAAAAAATAGTCAAGGAAACCAAGTCTTGCTCTCTTTTATAGAATTATAGCTAGGCTGATGAGGACTAAACATGGTTAATTAAGGGAAAGCATTAGTTAACTTTATTATGAATGGGATATTAAATATAATTATAGACCAATATCCATAAAAGGAATAATGAATATACATTATAAAAAAGTTAATGAAAATAACTTTGGAAATGGGACAAATTATTTGAAAGATACACATAATTAAAATGCATTAAATAAAATTTACACAACCTGAAGAGTGATATCTCTTTGGGAAATTGGTTTTGCCCAGACTCCTTCACGTGTACATTTTATTAACTATTTCAGAAAGAAGGTTTACGATTTTACAGAAAATAAAATCCATGGTACACAAGAAAAGCAAACCATTTTCGGATTCATTTTTTTGTGAATCCAGAACTGAACAAATAATTCATAAGTTAAAGCTTAAAAATGTTCTAGGTGAAAGTTCAAAAATTCTCAACACAAAGATATTAACGGGCAGGGAGAGAGCTCGGGAACTTAAATTCAGCCACCACAGGCCCATCTGTCACCTCAGAAGAACTGCTTGCCACCCTGGCAGCTTCAGAACACTGCTAGGGTGACCCACCTGGCATCAGCAAGCTTGAGGCCCTGCATCCTCAAGCCACAGCACCGAACTGACCAGCCGAGTCTGCTGAGCATTGCTGAGGTGACCCCCATACTCCTTCAGAACTATTTGGAAGGTCACCACCAAAAAACAAAACCCCTGAATTTATCAAACTAGTTCTAGTAATATAAAACATGTATCCTCACTTAGTGGAGGTTGTCTTGTGTATGGAAGGCAATTGGACAGAAAATATAGTGATACAACAAAACCAAGAAATTCTCAATAGTTATATAAAAAGTATTTAATAACTGTTAATATACTTTCATAATAAGCATTATCAGCAAAGCAGAAAAAGGAAAAAGGTCTTCAAATAAATACACTTTTATTTAATATTCTTCAGGAATCCTTAGTCATTGAGAGTAAAGTAAAAAAAATAGAAATCCTCCTTTTCCCTTTTCCCCATACAATGTAATTCTGTATTGGGAAAGATAAAGGAATTGAATTAAATAAAGTTGCAGTATCCAAGGTCAGCACATAAAAATCAATTGTGCTTCTCTATACTACTAACAAACAATTGGAAATTTGAATAAATGTAATACATTCACAATATCATCATAGATTGAAACACTGAAGGATAATTTTAACAAAATATTTATGAGACCTGTTCTTAAAGCATCTTAAACTAATGAGAGAAATTTATGAGAGTGTAAGTAAAGTGGAGACTGGGACCTTCTTAAACTTTTCTACTCCTGATCCCTTTTGCTTGATAAATTTTTGTGCAACCTTGGGAATATAAAATTACATAATAAATCAAACACTGAATATAAATCATCAATTTATTTTAACACAAAATTTTTGCAGCCCCCACATTCAGTTACATGATGCCATATGGGATCATGACCTTGAGTTTAAGACGCTCTAGGAGATAGATTATGCTCAGTCAGAACACTCCATATTATGAAGATGTCAGTTTTTCTCCCAGATGTTATACAAATTTAATAAAATCATAACATAAGCAGATTAGGTACTTTGAGGTAGAAGTGCTAGACCATTTCTAAAATTTAGGCATAAAACGTGTACTTAAAATAGGGTAGAGAGATTGGAACAAACCCAATGCTGAAAGACCCCACAGTCTAATTTTAAAAGGTTCAATCAAATTAAAGACTGTAATATTGATATAAATTTGATAGGCACCTTGTAGAAATGATAGAACTCCATTAATAGACATAAATAAAGGGACAGATTTCCAAGAAAGATATCAAGGTTATAGAATGGGGAAAAGAAGTCACTCCAGAATACTGAGCTGTACAACTGGGCATTTGTATGAAAAATAAAGCCCTTTGAATCTTTACTTCAACCACAAATTTTGTATTCTAGACATATCTGTGGAAGCTAAATTATATAAGCTCTGGACAAGGCAAAGATTTTCTAAGTAGAAAACATAAATTGTAAATTCTGGAACAATATGATGAATTCTACTTCATTAAAATGAAGGCTTTTACTCTATAAATATTAAGGAGATGAAAAGACAAATCATAGACTAGAAGATAAGGCTTTTCAAAATATGTTTGATCACTTGATCACTTGATCACTTGAAGCCCGTTATTAATCGATTTGCTCGAGCGGGCACCAGTAACATTTCCATTGGACCCTATCATGTGCCAATGTAGCCCAATGGCATCTGGTTGATTCAGGAATGTGAAGAGCCTCAAACCGTTCCCTCAGGGTCTTTACAAGGAAGTCTGACCATCTTGTAGGTGGGCGGCTACGTGACCTTTTGACATCCCGTGGGATCCAGTCAGTAACATCACTAGTGCAGCGGTCGTCTCCAAAATTGCATTACATGTTCAGCCCATCTGATTTTCGATGCCTTGGTAAAAGAGACAGCGTCCCTGATTCTGGAATAGCAACGGAGGTCAGAACTCCAGATTCCTTCTCTCACTTGAGTGAGGCGTGATATTCCAAGCATAGCTCTTTCGATTCCTCTCGGGGAGACCCAAATAGCATTCTCATCCTGCTTTCGTAGGGCCCAGGTCTCTGAGGCGTATGTTAATGCAGGGAGAACGGTGGAGTCAAAAAAGATGTGCCCGGAGCTGGAGGTTCTTTGTCCTTTAAGCTATTTCTTCGATGCCTTTGAAGGCATTCCATACCGCTCTCTTCCTCCTGCACAGCTCAGGTTTTAGGTCGTTCATCTTGTTGACTTCTCTATCTAGGTACGTCCACATAGAAGGAAGATGAAATTGAGAAATTCTACATGGAACTGGAGGAGTTCTATAAAAAGATCACACCTTCTACAAGATCATAGTCGGTTATTTTAATGCCAATATAGGACTGAGAAGATCGGCTGAAGAACTCCACATCGGGACCCATGGCCTAGAATGGAATGAACAGGGTGAGAGACTATCTGAGTTCATCATGTCCACCAAGACCATTCATGGGAACTCACAGTTCCAGAAGGCTAAATCGAAATGTTGGACATGGGAATCTCCTGGTGGACAGTTCCACAATGAAATTGACCAAATCATCTTCAATCGACGGTTTTGTCTGACCGATGTAGCTGTCGTCCCCAAATTCCAAACAGGATCGGACCACCGTCTCCTTTGTGCAAAATTCTATTTCATGCAATGGGGAGAAAAGGCTGCAAAGTTTAAGAAGATAACTCCCAGAACGACCACCAACTGGGAACTCTTTGGCACCATTGCAGCAACATGGGAAGATACCATCATTGACAGCATCGATGAAGAACAACCGACTGGTTCAGCACCTTTATGATTGTGCAAAGAATGCCGAGTGAGAGAAAGACACAAAAGGACGACTGTCTTCAGAAACTCTAGCTCATTCGCCAACATGGCAAGGCACGAGCCTCAGGAAACCAAATGCTAAGGTCCAAGCTTGCAAAGTAGTGAGGAGAAGTGATTAAAGAAGACCTCAAAGACAGAAGAGCAGAAATACTGGAAGCTGCAGCAGAAGCCAGGAAAAGCATTCTCACCGCCTGTCTGTCCTTCGCCAACTATAAGACCAAGATGACTGCCCTCCGATGCCCTGATGAATCTTTCACATCTTCCAGAAAGGCAATGGAGAAGATTATCCATGACTTCTACTCAAATCTTTTTGATAGCCACATTCACCTGCCCACATACCAAATTCCACAGGATGGATATGTCATTCCCAACATTCTCCCTTCTGAAATCCGACATGCCATTTAGTCGGTAAAGAAGGGAACAGCACCAGGCCCAGACAAGTCAGACCCGAACACCTGAAGAATCTGCCGTCGGTAATCATCAATACACTAGCTCGGCTCTTCACACACTACCTGTCTGATTGTAAGGTGCCCTCCCAATGGAAACCAGCAGACAGTTCTACTGTTCAAGAAGGGAGACATTCACGACATCGGCAACTATCGCCCCATCTGCCTGTTGTCCATCATCTACAAGCTGTTTACATGAGTCATCCTGAACTGGATTGGCAGAACACTTGATGAAGGACAACCATGCGAGCAAGCTGGCTTCTGGAAAGGATTCAGCACAATCGACCATATCCACACGGCAACCAAGCTCATTGAGATTTGTAGGGAGTACAAGATGCCACTCTGTCTCACGTTCTTTGATTTAAAGAAAGTCTTTGATTCTGTGGAGACTGAAGCGGTCATCGAAGCCCCTAGCCAAGCAGGGTGTTCAAACCCAATACATCAAGATCCTTAGTGAGCTGTATTACGGATTCACCACCAGGATCTCACCATTCTACAAGGAAGTGATCATTGATGTCAAAAGAGAGGTTTGACAGGGTGATACCATTCACCAAAACTCTTCAGCGCCACCCTCGAGAACCTCATGCAACAATTAGAATGGGAAGGAATGGGAGTGGACATAGATGGTCGGCAACTACACCACCTCCGCTTCGCTGATGACATCGTTCTAATAACACCAAACATTAGCCAAGTGACACAAATGCTGGCTGACTTCGACCAAGATTGTGGAAAGGTAGGTCTACAGCTGAATCTGAAGAAAACTATGTTTATGAAAAATGAACTAGTTCCTGAGGCCCCATTCACTCTCAATGGAACATACATCTCTGAATGCAGCAGTTATTTGTACCTAGGTCGAGAATATGTTTGATGATGGACTTTTATTTAGAAAATGTATAGAACTCTCACAACTCAATATTGACATGAAACAACAAATAACAATTGAAAAAGTAGTTAAAGAGCAAGAATAGCCAGCACAGGTGTGGTTGTGGAGAAAGGACTCTCATCCTCTTTTTGTTGGGAGTGCTGACTGGTCCAACCCTTTGGGAAAACAATATGGACATCCCTCCAAAAATAAATATTGAGCTCCCATTTGACCCAGCCATACCACTCCTGGGACTATACCCTGGAGACTCAAAAACACACAGCAGAAACACTATCCACACACTTCTATATTCATCACATCACAATTCACAATAGCCAGAATCTGGAAACAACCTAGGCACCTAAGAACAGAAGACTGGATAAAGAAACGCTGGTACTTCTATAAAATGGAATACTATGCATCCGTCAGAAATAATGAAGTCATGAAGTTTACCTGCAGATGGATGGACATAGAGATTATCATGCTGAGTAAAATTAATCAGAAGGAAAAGGACAGATATAGAAAGACTGCATTCATTAGTGGGATATAAAAATATACCAGTGTTCTACTAATTGTGAGAAATGGTAAGGCCACACTAGAACTGAGCGTTAAATGTCCACAAAGAGATTTACATGATAATTCCCAAATGTCTGTAGTGCAAGCCACAATGTGTAAGAGTACCACCAAGAGTGAGACTATGCACCAGCAGTAAGCCTAAGTATAGCCAGGTGTAACTGCCCCTTCCTTACCCACCAAAACAAAGGTTTTATATATATAAATAAGAATTTATAAACCAGGTTAGATCCCTGGCATCCCATATGGTCCCTTGAGCACTGCCAGAAATAATTCCTGAGTGCAGAGCCACGAGTAACTTCTGAGCATCATGGAGTATGCCCATGGCCCCACAAAAATAACACCTCAAATAGATATACAGATGGATAGCAAATAAAAGAATAAGATATGTTAAACATCACTAATTACTACAAAAATAGAAGTTAAAACCACTAAACATCCACTTGGATGCATAAAACTGCAAATAGTGATGATCCTAAATTTTAGTAAGAATCTAGGGGAAACTGGGACTCTCTTTTGTTGCTATTGGTACAAAGTAGTAATTTGCTTTGGAAAAAATTTCTTTTCTCTCTAAAATTACCACATATTCACTGTAGATCCAGACTGTCTGACTCCTTCCTATTTTCCACATATGAAAATATAACATTTATGAAAATACAGATTTATGGAGGATATCAGGATATTTCTAGGAATCTTATTTATGATAAGCCAATTTTAGAATAAATAAAAATATTTATCAACTGATAAAAAAGCGAATTGTGATCTATAATAGCATGTATGGAATATTATACAGAAATTAAATGGACTGCTAAAATGATACATGAACATCAGGGAAGAATTTTTTTCAATAAGATGACCTGTAGTGGGCCCCTGCGCTTCCGGGACCGGCTACAATCTCCCCACAGGTGTGTGTGTGTGACCCCTACGTCTCCGCGGACCCAAGTTGCCCCAGGGAAGAGCGGAAACTCCATCAACGGGAACCAAGGCAAACTGCCTTGGTTTCACGGCGGACCACTTGGGCCCTGCGCTTCCGGGAACATCCCAAAACTCAAAACTGCTCGGACGCAACCCTCTTACTGCCTATCTTGCATGAGGTACCAGTGCACCTTGGTTCCTACATCCTTGCTACCCACCAAACTCTGCAAACGGACCAGACACCTACTAACTGTACTATCTAGTCACCCAAGACCCCACATTTGCAACCTACAATAGTCATAATGGTAAAGCAACGCAAAATTCCATCAAGCTCTGTGAGTGAAGTCATTAGTCCAGATGAACCAAGCAATACCAATGAGTTGTATAACCTCGTTGATAAGGAATTTCAGAAAGAAATGTTAAGGATTCATAAGGAATTCAAAGAAGCAATGGAATGCAAAATCAATAAAATACAAGAGGACATGATAGAAGAAGTGAGGAAAATGCAAATGGAAATGACAGATATTAAAAATGAGGTAAATGAAATGAAAAACACAGTGGAAAGCCATCATAGCAGAATAATAGCTACTGAAGAAAGAATTAGTGATCTCGAAGACGAGTTCCAAAGATTGTCTACACAACACAGAAGATAGAAAAAAAGACTCACAATAACTGAACAGACAGCAAGAGATAATCGGGATGAAGCCAGAAGAAACAACATACGTATCATTGGGGTCCCAGAAGGGCAGAAGAAAACCCTGATGAAGAAGAAACTGTCAAAGCCATGATTGCTGAGAAGTTCCAGGAAATAAAGAACGCTTGCCTCAAGATCCAGGAGGCCAGTAGGATACCAGCTAAAAGAAACCCCAACAAGAATACTCCAAGACACATCTTAATTAAAATGACAAAAAATATAGATAGAGATAGAATACTGAAAGCAGCAAGATCAAAGAAGGAAATCACATACAAAGGAACATCTCTAAGATTCACAGCAGACTTCTCTGATGAAACCCTCCGAGCCCGAAAACAATGGTGGGATATTGTGAAAAGACTCAATGAACTGCAGGCCTCACCAAGAATTCTTTACCCGGCCAGACTCACATTCAGATATGAAGGAAAGATACACAACTTCATGGATAAGCAACAACTCAGGAACTTCATGGACTCAAAACCAACTTTAAAAAGGACTGAAGCGTCTACTGTAATACAACCAAACCCATAAGCACAACAAGCACAAACAGAAAGATGACACAAAATCTAATGACAATAATCTCTCTCAATGTCAATGGTCTAAATTCACTAATTAAGAGACACAGAGTAACAAAATGGATTAAAAAATTAAATCCAACATTCTGCTGTCTACAAGAAACGCATCTGAATAATCAGAACAAACACAGACTCAAAGTCAAAGGTTGGAAGACCATTCTCCATGCAAACAACTCCTCCAAAAAGGCTGGTGTGGCCATATTAGTATCAGATAATATAGACTTCAAGCTGAAAAGTTTAGAAGGGACAACGAAGGCCATTTCTTATTACTTAAAGGGTATGTACACCAGGAAGAAATTACACTACTAAACATATATGCACCCAACGAGGGGCCAGCAAGATACATAAAACAACTGCTAGGAGACCTCAAAAGAGGACATTAACAGTAGCACAATAATAGATGGAGACTTCAACACTGCTCTATCAACAATGGATAGATCAACAAGACTGAAACTCACCAAGGAAATATTGGCCCTGAAGGAAGAAATGGAAGAAAGAGAACTACTGGATATATACAGGGCTTTTCATGCCAAAAAAGCTGAATACACATTTTTCTCTAGTGCACATGGAACATTCTCCAAGATAGACCACATGCTGAGCCACAAAGCATACCTCAATAAAATAAAAAGATAGAAATTGTGTCAGCTATCTTTTCAGACCATGATGCACTGAAAATGGAAGTTAACCGTACACAGAAACAGGGAGTCAAACCAAACACCTGGAAACTGAACAGCTCACTCCTGAACAACAAATGGGTCATAGAAGAAATCAAACAGGAAATCCAAGGATTTCTGGAAACAAATGAAAATGAAGACACCAACTATAAGAACTTGTGGGACACGGCAAAAGTCGTGTTAAGAGGGAAGTTTATAGGTCTGCAAGCATTCATCAGGAAACAAGAAATGGCCCACATAAATAACCTGACTACACAGCTGAAGACATTAGAAAAAAGACCAACAAGAGGAGCCTAACCCAGGCAGAAAAAAGGAAGTAATAAAACTGAGAGAGGAAATCAATGAGTTGGAAACCAAAAAAAAAAATCCAAAAGATTAATGAAACCAAGAGTTGTTTTTTTGAAAAAATAAACAAGATTGACAAACCATTGGCAAGACTTGTAAGGACAGGGAAAGAGAAACCCAAATAAACAGAATCAGAAATAAAAAAGGGTGACATCACAACAGAAACCACAGAAATCCAAAAGATCATCAGAGATTACTTTGAGAGCCTGTATGCCGTGAAACATGAGAATCTAGAAGAAATGGATAAATTCCTGAAGTCCTATAACCTCCCATGGCTGAAACAAGAAGACCTCCAATACCTGAATAAGCCTATCAACATCGAGGAAATAGAAACAGTAATTAAAAGTCTTCCCAAACACAAAAGCCCAGGTCCAGACGGATTCACTAGTGAACTCTACCAAATCTTTAAGGAGGACCTACTGCCAGTTCTTTTCAAGCTCTTCCAGGAAATAGAAGAAAAAGAAACGCTCCCAAACAGCTTCTATGAGGCACATATCACCCTGATACCCAAAGCAGGGAGAGACAACACAAAAAAAAAGAAAACTACAGACCAATATCCCTGATGAAAACGGATGCTAAGATCTTCAACAAAATACTAGCAAACAGAATTCAAAGACTCAGCAAGAAGATTATACATCATGACCAAGTAGGATTCATCCCGGGAATGCAAGGATGGTTCAACATTCGCAAGTCAATCAACATAATACATCATATCATAAGAGAAAAAATAAAAACCATATGATCCTATCAATAGACACAGAGAAAGCATTTGACAAGATCCAGCACCCATTCAAGATTAAAACCCTCCAGAAAATGGGAATTGAAGGGACTTTACTCAAGATAGTTACAGCCATCTACCAAAAGCCCACAGCGAGCATCATTCTAAATGGGGAAAAGTTGAAAGCCTTCCCCCTGAGATCAGGGACAAGACAAGGTTGCCCCCTCTCACCTCTTTTATTCAATATAGTACTGGAAGTACTTGCCATAGCAATCAGAGAAGAAAAAGGACATCAAGGGCATCCAGATAGGCAAGGAAGAAGTCAAGCTATCATTATTTGCAGATGACATGATATTATACCTAGAGAACCCTAAACTCTCTACCAAAAAACTCCTAGAAACAATAGACGCATATAGTAGAGTGGCAGGATACAAAATCAACACCCAAAAGTCGGTGGTTTTCCTATATACAAATAACGAAAAGAGAAGAAAGGGATATTAAGGAAACAATTCCATTCACAATTGTGCCACAGAAAATCAAATACTTAGGAATCAACTTACCCAAGTGTGTAAAGGACCTGTACAAAGAAAACTACAAGACACTGCTCCAAGAGATAAAAGAGGACACAAGGAAATGGAAACACATTCCCTGCTCATGGATGGGGAGAATCAAAATTGTCAAAATGGTAGTACTCCCTAGAGCTCTGTACAGATTCAATGCAGTCCCTATAAGGATACCCATGACGTTCTTCAAAGAAATTGACCAAACACTCCTGAAATTTGTATGGAACAATAAACCCCCAAGGATAGGTAAAGCAATCCTCAGGAAAAAGAAGAAGGGAGGCATCACCTTTCCCAACTTCAAACTGTACTACAAGGCAGTAGTAATTAAAACATCATGGTATTGGAATAAAAACAGACCTGTGGACCTATGGAATAGAGTTGAGAATCCTGATACCCAACCTCAAGCCCACGATCATTTAATCTTTGATAAAGGTGCAACGAGTCTAAAATGGGGTAAGGAAAGCCTCTTCAACAAGTGGTGTTGGGAAAACTGGGCAGCGACATGTAAAAAAATGAATTTGGACCTGTGTCTAACACCATGCACAAAAAATCAGATCAAAATGGACTAAAGATCTCAATATCAGACTTTAATCCATAAAGCACATTGAAGAAAATATAGGAAAAACCCTCCACGACATTGAAGCTAAAGGCATCTTCAAAGGTGAAACATCACTAACAAAGCAACTAGAAGAAAAGATAAACATATGGGACTACATGAAACTAAAAAGCTTCTGCACCTCAAAAGAAACAGTGACTAAGATAAAAAAGCAGTCCACAGAATGGGAAAGAATATTCACCCAATACCCATCTGATAAGGGGTTAATATCCAGGATATATCAGGCACTGGTAAAACTTTACAAGAAGAAAACAAACAACCCCTTCAAAAAATGGGGGAGGAAGAAATGAACAGAAACTTCAGCAAGGAAGAAATTTGAATGTCCAAAAAACATGAAAAAATGCTCATCATCACTAATCATCAGAGAGATGCAAATCAAAACAACAATGAGATACCAATTTACACCACAGAGACTGGCACATATTCAAAAGAGCAAGAACAACAAGTGATGTCATGGATGTGGGGAAAAGGGGACACTCATCCATTGTTGGTGGGAATGCCGGCTGGTACAGCCTTTCTGGAAAACAATATGGACATTCCTCCAAAGACTAGAAATTGAACTCTCATTTGACCCAGCCATATCACTCTTGGCAATCTACTCTGGGAAACCAAAAATACGCAGCGGAAACACCATCCCTACTTTTATGTTCATAGCAGCATTAGTCACAATAGCCAGAATCTGGAAGCAACCAGAGTGCCCGAAAATCGATGACTGGATAAAGAAGCTTTGGTACATCTACACAATGGAATACTATGCAGCTGTTAGGAAAAATGAAGTTATAAAATGTGCCTATAAATGGATGGACATGGAGAAGATTATGTTGAGTGAAATTAGCCAGAAGGAGAGAGACAGATACAGAATGACTGCATTTATCTGCACAACATAAGTATATATGTACATATTATGATACCAATATCCAAGGTCAAGTGAAACATATATCAGGAGGTCTAGTCAAACGTGGAAATTATCACAAACGTGTGCGTTCAGAGGCTAGGTAAGACAGAAAATGGAACAGTGTGCTAACAATTGTCAAGGGTACTAATGCCAACCTAGAACTGAGCATTAAATAGAGGCAAAAAGATACACATGACAACCGTTTAATGTATGTTCTGTAATCCATAGTCTGGAGAGGAAGGAAAAGAGAAAAGAGAGAAAAGGAAAGAAATAAAGAACCTGCCATGGAGGAGGGCTGGGGGAGGGGGGAGGGAACCAGGGACGTTGGTGGTGGGAGATGGGCACTGGTGGCGGGATGGGTGCTGGAACACTGTATGACCAAAACCCAAATATGAACTTTTTAATTGTATATCTTTGTAATTGTAAAAGTTAAAAATAAAAAAAATGCAAAAAAAAATTATAAGAAAAAAAAAGATGACCTGTAGTATGGGAACCATACATGGCACACACAACATAAACTAAGATCTAGTATATAGAATTGTGCTTATCAGGGCAGTGAGAATGGGACAAGTAGGTGGTGATGGGGGAGGGAAGAGTGAGAGGTGAACCCTGAGAAAAGGTAGAGGGAAACCGGAACCGTGGTGGTGGGTCTGGTGTTGAGATGTTGTATGCCTGAATATATAGTATTAACACTATTCTAAAACCACCACCAAAGTACCAATGCCATCCCCAAACTTAAAATGACTTAGCGGAAAAGTTAGTGTTAGCCTTTTGACATAGAAAGTGTGAGAAGAGGGAGACTGCTAAGGGAGAAAGAGGAACTATTCTCTTCTGGGTTGAGTTTAAATTTAAATCAGCATAACTCAGATTTCTGATTTAAGAAAAGAGTCATGATGAAATTAACCCAAGCTCTTAGAGGATACCAGTTATATTTAACAGGAACTGGTATTACAGAATTTTAAATTACAGAATGTACCAGCACATTCAGATTTGAAACCCAAATGTCAGTGAGAGTGATTCTATAGTTTCTAAGACTAGCTACCTAGCTATTGAATTGCTTGTGACAGTCTAAGTCTAAGGTTCTCATGTGAAGTCTGCAGATTCCCGGAATTTCTTCCTCAAGTTTCCTTTAGATCTGTGTTGCTGTTTTTGTTTACTCTTTTATGCATATTACATGCCTTGCTCAGTCCAAATCTGGGAGGGTGTGTACACACACCTCACATCGTGCTAAATAAAAGTAAGTAAAGTAACTTTCTGAAATGAGATTAACCCCACAAACAGACACTGCTTCTTAGAACGCTCTGCATTTTCCTGTGTTGCAGCCACTTCTGCAAATCAGTCCATCTGTCTTGTCATCACCGCTCACACCTCTTTCCCCTCTGCCTTCCATTTCTCATTTTTCAAACCCCAAACCAATCCTTTTCTGTAACTGTTCTGTTTTGCTTTACTCTGATATCAAAACCAGTATTCAGGAAGCCGGGCTGGAAGTGTCACGCCACGTTACTCTGTCAATTTGTTCAGTGTTTAGGCCCTGTTCTTGCATCTACCTGTACTGGAGGGCCACCAGGGCCAATCCAGCTGTGCTCAGGGAATCATGCTATGATGTGTGGGATTTAACTCAAGTTTTAGTTTATGCCAGGCGTGTGCTCCAGTCCTTTCAATGTATCCAGGCCCTTTCTTAACCAGGATTTTGAGAAGACCTGGAGGGTAACATAGCCTTGACTGCAGAGTTTCAGTTTAGCCACTTTCTAAATTAATAAATTAATGGAACACAAGTTTTTGCTTTATATTTTTAAACAAAAGTAAGCTTTATTTCCAGACATTGCTGCAAAATATTTTTTATATAAAAGAGACAAAAGCAATTGCTGTCCTAGACAGAATAACCAAAAAGTGACACAAGAGAAACACCTTCATAGTTATTCAAATTACTCAGGATCCCAAGAGTTCCTGAGACATAGAAAACCTGCCAGGTAACTAATGTGAAAAATTGCTGAAAAACTAGGAGAAAAGCCCTAAACAATCTATGCTATTCCTTCACATGAATTTCTTAGACCTTCTACCCTGAGACTCAGGTTCTGGTCCAATAGGTATGAAGTTGGAGTTCCTATATAAATATATGTGAACATAGAGACATACATAATCTATAGCTATAATTTTATATCTGTGTCATCTCTATCTCTATATTCCTTCTAATTTTGAATTCTTGGATAATATATTTTCAGATCAATTTTTATTTTTGTCAGAAAGAAAATATATATAGCTATTGATTATGGTTTATTGCCTTCAGGTCAAAAAATAGTCAGTTGTATGGATTGGAATATGGATAGGAAAGGGTTAGGTGGAAATCTCTGTTTCAGTTTTCTTCTATATTTTTGTTTAGTTTATTTGAGTTTAGTTTATTTGAGTTACCAGGTACTGACGAGATGATGAATGGTGTCAGTACACCTTCTTAGGTCTTACTCTCGTTCCAGGGATCAAACCTATGCCTTCTATGTGAGAGGAATACGCTCTACCACTGAGTCATGTTCTTGACACAATTTTTCTGTTCAAACTTTTTAATTACTTTCTTTACCTCCAAGATGTTGAAGTTTATGGATTTTGTACTGTTCCTTAAGAAAAGTTTGAAGACTCTTGGAGCAGACTTTCTGGGCTCCTTTTGTTAGGTGTTGGAAGAAGGATGTTCTGTCGACTCAACCTCTCGCTCTCTCCTTGCTTCACGTGACATGCATCTCCTTCTCTGGGAAAAACCAAAAAATCCTTCCCAAAGGGGAAGTCTTCAATAGCAGTTTATGAAGGAGTCTATAGTTCTACACACTAATTATCACTTAGAAGTATTTATTAAATCTTCACCTGGTGTGAAATACTATTTTAGGCATCGAAAATAAGACATTCTAGCAGACTGACAAAGACAATATGCATAATAAATTTTAAGAATGTTTAATGATCAAAGGGAATAAATATTGAATAAATAATAAAGAAATCAAGAAAAAAGTATCAAGGATATTGGGGACTGGAGAGATAGTATAGTGGGTAGGGTGCTTGTCTTGTATGCCTCCTACAAGAGTTCAATCTCCAGCATCATATATGGTCCTTTGAGTATCACCAAGAATGGTTATTGAATAAAGAGCCAGGAGTAACCCATGAGAATCATCAAGTATTCTCCACCTACACCCCCCCCCACACAAAGGATATCATATAGGGTTGGTGATACAGATAGTATAAGTGTAAGGCATGTGCTTTGCATGCAGATGACCCCGATTCAGTGGTTCAGTTCCTTTCTATGTACTGTGCCCTGAGTGATTCCTGAGAACACAAAGCCAAGAGTTAGTCCTGAGCACTGCCAGGTGTGGCATTCCTCATAAAAGGAGTTGCTACAGAAGGAATATTTGAAATATTTCTAAATGATGCATCTTACCAGTTTTAGTTGAAAACAGAAAACAGTTTTAGTTTTAAAAGGTGCAAAGAAGCTATCGCATAGTTATCCGGAGGAGTCTGTTTGAGCTAGAGCTAGTATAAAAATCTGAATGATTATTAGAGTACAATGCATTTGGTCACATTTCTAGAAATTTATTTTCCAGATGATTTGGTCTTAGTTATTATTTCCTGACACATGGTTTTTTGAACTTTAAGAATATTCTAATTGTAGAAAATGTCCCTGATTATATGGAACAGCACTTAGGACTAGGGCAAGTTACCAGTCCTAAATCTGATAAGGTTGAGATTTTCAGCTCCACCCCCTGTCCTCTTTGTAAAGGGGAGGGGCTGGAGACTGAAGCCAATTTCCAGGAACAATGGGTTCATCAGTTGTGTCTATAACCCCCTCTCCCCAATAACCTGTTCTTAGGTTTTGAAGAGCCACCAGGTTGGTGACCACATAGAGCTATGGGAAAAATAGACCATCTAGAGAGGGCATGGAATGTCTCTGCCCCTTCCTATATATGCCCTCTGCATCTCTTTCTTTTGCCTGTTCACCTGTAGTACCTCACTATAAATCAGTTACCTGGGAAAGGGTCTTATGTGCTATGGCACAGGGTTATTACTTTGGCAACTAGCCTGATGAGATAAAACTGGAACCTTAAAACATTTAATACCCTGTAATTTTATTTCAATAAATTAGCTGTATTTTGCAACAAGGAAAATATGGTTCTCTGAATTCTGTGAACCTTTATTTAGCAAATAAATCATACTCAAGGGAGAGGACTTGGAAACCTCTGATTTATAAAGAGTAGATTATAAGTTTAGGCAGCAAGCATCCGTGGCTTACAACTGGCACTTGAAATGTGTTTGTGGTGTGTGTGTGTGTGTGTGTGTGTTTGTGTGTGTAATGGGGGACGAGGGGGTGGGTTTGAAGGAGCACTGTCCCCTAGGACTGAACCCTTAATCTTAAGCACTATTTACTTGATGCTCCCTCCAGTTAATAGTGTCATTGAATTGTGTATCATGCAGCTGGTGTCAAAGAGAGTTGAGGATGCCTCCTCCATCACACACTTTGGAAAATGAGTTTCAGCTTATCAAGTTAGTTGGGTTTCTCAGCCATGACATTACTGATATTTGGGAATGGAGAATTCTCTGTTGTAGAGGTTGTCCTTTGACTCTGGTCTCTACATGCTAGATACCTGTAGTATTTGCTTCTCCTCTGGTTGCATCAAAAATCACCCTGGGAGCCAGAGCGATAGCACAGCGGGTAGAGCATTTGCCTTGCACGTGGCCGCCCAGGTTCGATTCCCTACATCCCATATGGTCCCCCACCACCGCCAGGAGTAATTCCTGATTCCTGAGCCAGGAGTAACCCCGAACATTGAGCATTGCTGGGTGCGACCCCAAAAAGCTAAATAAATAAACAAGCAAACAAATACATAAATAGAAGATAGTTAGATAAATAAAGATCATTGTGACTGATAATCACTGGTTTAAACTACATAAATCACTTGCCTTTGTCTCTCTGAACCCAAATGGTCTCAGCAGTACCTATCATAATCATATCTTCATCTTCCTGCTAAGTTTTAAAGTGCTCTGTTTTCCAAATAGAGACCTGTTCTTCATTATGACTGAAAGCATTATTATTCTCTAATAAACATTTTCTTAATTATTAAAATTTTTAAATCTTGCTATTAAGGTTAATTCTTCCTCTTGACTCTTCTTTCAGATTAACTTGACTATCCCTTCTTTGAAATTAACTTGAGTGTACCCTCTTCCATATGCATTTTCAGACTAGGTGGTCACAGTCTATAAAGAACTGTAATGGCATTATGATAGAAATTCATTAAATTTATAGATTAATTTAGAGGGAATTGACACCTTTATGAAATTGATTCTTCCCATCCATGACCAAAAGTATCTCTCTCCATTTATTTAGGGCTTTTTTATGTCCTTCAGTAGTTATATTATTCATTTTCTCCATATAAGGCTAAGGCCTTTTTGATAGATTTATATCTGACTGTGTGATAGGTTCTGTGGCTAATGTGAGTGGCGTCCTTAAAACAATGATGACATTTTATTAATTGCTGTTTTTAGTGCATAGTAATGTAATTAATTTTTTGAATCTTCAATGCAAAAATTTTGCATATACTAGCAATTTTTTAATTGTATCATTTAACTGTATCATATAGTCTGTGGAGTATAATTTGTTTCTTTCCAATTCTTTTTCTTCATTGCTTTTTTGTTTTTCTTTTCTTTGGTTATCAGTAGAGGGTATATTTTTCATGCAGTTTCTATTCTTAAAGTGCTATTATTGTTGCAACTATTTGGTAGTTAAACTTTATCAGTTAGGGATCATTTATTTTATTTACCGTTTGCTTTGAGTTTTATCACTATAGGTATTACATTTTATTATATATGCATATATATTTTATTTCTTCTTCAGAATTTCTTTTTCTCTGTTTTCTGCCCTCTCTTTCTCTCCCTTTTTTCTTTTCTCCTTTCCTTCCCTTTTCTGTCTTCTTTCCTTCCTCCTTCCTTCCTTCCTCCCTCCCTCCCTCCCTCCCTCCCTCCCTCCCTCCCTCCCTCCCTCCCTCCCTCCCTCCCTTCCTTCCTTCCTTCCTTCCTTCCTTCTTCTCCCTTCCTTCCTTCCTTCCTTCCTTCCTTCCTTCCTTCCTTCCTTCCTTCCTTCCTTCTTTCCTACTTTCTTTTCTGCCTTCCTATCTTCTTGCCTTTCTTTCTCTTTTCCTTCCTTCCTCTTCCTTCTCTCTCCCCTTCCTCCTATCTTTTCCTTTTTTTTTTTTTATAATAACCACTGCCATCATATCTGGGGAACCTGGGACCACTATCTGTAATGCTTGACCCAGTATCCATAAGGTCATAATTGGGAGGACCATGTGGTCCCAGGGATCAAACCCAGGACCTTAAAAATGCTACGTATGTGCCACTTGAGCTATATGTCTTTATAATCTATTGAATCTTTAATCTTTTTAATCTATTGAAATTATCTTATGAGTTTATTTAATAAATGACTGGAATAGTGACATTAATGATAGTTGTTATAAAGCTTATCATTAATACACTACTGGAACAAATTCTATATGTTTGTATTCTCAATACTAAAGAAAACTCTATCCTTCAATAAAAGCACATCTGTTTCGACTTTAGAGGCCACATCTCTAGATAGTTATCTACCATGGTATGTCCAGGTTTGTAGGGACCTGAAACATTCCATCTGAGAGCTGTCTATATTAGTAAACATGCATGCTTATGAATACAAATGAATTACAAAAGTAGCTATTTAAAATGTAAGAGAAACCATAAGGTATAGATTTTATAAAGTTTTCATATATATAAACAACAAACATTCTAGAAACATATTTTTAGTCATCAATTGATTTATGATTTGTGATACGCTATTGTAATCCTAACATTTTTAAAATAACTATTTGTGTTTGCTTTTAGTTTGTGAGCAACCCTTGGCAATGATCAGGGGTTACTCTTAATTCTGCACTAAGAATTATTCATGGCAGTGCTTGGTGAACCATATTTTATGCCAGGGATTGAACCCAGTTTAGCTGCATGCAAAGCAAGTGCTTTTACCTGCTGTACTGTCTCTCTGTCCCCACATTTTCCCAACTTTTCACTACACATAAGCCTTCTCTTTGTGAGACAAATATTTTTCTTTTGTACATAGATCCAAATATGCAATTCATATTAGCATAAAATAAAAATAATTTAAAATGATTGATATTAAGTATATATAAAATATTTGAATTGTCATGCATATATCTTGTTTTATATTTCTGCTCATGACTATCCCCTATAAAAAGTGTATGATAAATTCTATTTTACATGAATTCTATAAAAATGCTCAATATATTTATAAGCATCCCTGTCTTCACTGTATCACTGTCTTCCCGGAGATCATCAGTTTGCTCAAGCGGGCACCAGTAACATCTCAATACATCCTGTCACATGTGAGATAGCCCAAGTGCATCTGCCCGCTCCAGGATCATAAAGAGCCTCAAACCATTCCATCGAGTCATGGGAATGAGGTCTAGAATTGTTACTGGTATTTGGCATGTCAAAACACGGGTAGCTTGCCAGGCTCTGCCGTGTGGGTGGGACACTCTTGTAGTCACCTCAAAACACGAGCATTTATGATGAACCACATGCAGCAAAGTGGCAGCCCAAGCTGGGCTGTGATCAGCTCTTCTGCTGGGTTATATGCTTACAAGCATATAAGCTATATTATTTACATAGATATGGTAAAAGAAAAGTTGTGTTTTGAATAGATAAACAAATCTTCTACTTAGAATTTTACACATGTGCTTTTGTGGGGGAGATTGCAGCCGTTCCGATTTTTAATGGAATTTAAAGAGAGGCATCTGACTCCAGAAAGTGCTAATTCAATTTCTATTGTTAATACACTACTGTGACTAATCTGAAAGACACCTCAGGTTGTGATAATTCTTCGGCACTGTATTTTCACATCATGTCATAGTGAACTTTCATAGTGAACTGGAAGAGCAATTCTTTTTTATTTAATTTTTTAAATTATAACACTGTGCAATATACAATTAAAAAGATGCTCATGATTGGGTTTCAGTCATATATTTTTCCAGCAACTGCTCCTCCTCTAGTGCCCTATTCCCACCACCAATGTCCCCAAATTTCCTCCCTCCTCCCCTAGCCTGCCTCTATAGCAGGTACTATTCCTCTTCTTTTCTCTCTCTCTCTCTCTCTCTCTCTCTCTCTCTCTCTCTAAAGAGCAATTCTTGATGTCATTCCTACACTGAAGTGCTTGGCAAAATTCGAAATAAAAAATTGACTGTGAAACATATAATTGTATAACACCAAATGAGAGCTAAGTCAGTGGCCCCAACACGTCCCTTTAGCTCTATTCTAAAGTATTGACATGGCATAGGACCATATCACTGTTAATTGACAAAAAATAGTTATCGGATGCCATTTGCTAATTTCGGGTGTTTGGGAGCTATCTATGCAAGGAGAAATCCTTGAATTTTAAGATATATTAACGTTCTGGTTAAACCATCTTTGAACACATATTAAACCCTTTTTCAAACCAAAAATGAGACACCGCTGAAAATATAAGGTATGGCATTAGTGAGTTTATCTGACAGATTTCACAGTGTTCCCCTTGAAGTCTTGTAAAGTGAGGACACAAGCCACTTTTCACAGAACATTTACCTCTGTGCTGCCAATTAAAAAAAAGACATTAGTAAATACTGTCTCTTATAGAGGACTTTTCCACTGAGATAGAGTCGAGGGAAATTAATTTTAACAAAATGTCTAGTAATTCAGCTTTAATTTTCCATCCCATTCCAGAACTTTCTTTACTTATAGAGTCACTTTTGTTTACTCCAAACTCTGAAAACTCTGACTCCTATTAGATTTTTTTAAATTAATATTTCATTGTACCACCTTGAGATACAGAATAACAAAGATGTTTATGTCTGGGTTTCGGTCATACAGTGGTCTAGCACCCTTCCCTCCACCAGTGCCCATTTCCCACCACCAATGACCCCAATTCCCCCTCCTCCCCTAGCTCCCCCCCCCCTTCTTTTTTTCTTTCTTTCTTTCTTTCTTTCCTGTCTCTATGCGTTCTTTCTTTCTCTCTTCTCTTTCTCTCTCTCTCTCTCTCTCTCTCTCTCTCTCTCTCTCTCTCCTCTTTCCCTTTTCCCTCTCTTACACATTGTGGATTGCAGTACATACATTTAGAGGTTATCATGTGTTTCTTTAGATTTAAAGAAGTAGACACTGCTACTTGGAATGACTCTCCATTGACTCCAAAGAAATGATTCACTAATACTTTTCAGCTATTTTCTTTTGCCAACTGTCAATTCACTTTTGTTTTCATATGAGGGTCTTTGGAATTATTAAATAGATTATCTTGAACTTGCACTCTTTTGTGAAGCAGTTTGACATGCTGGACAATCGAAATATCCACTTTATGTTCCTCTCCTCAGAACTCACAGTAATATCTGAGAATTATTGGGAGATTATAACAGAACTATTCTGAGGAGAAGGTAAGGGTTTTTTTTCCTTCCCTCAATGCTTCCCTTTCTGTAATTTTTTGTTTTCTTCCCTCGGGTCTTCTCCCTAGGGAGGGGAGGGTACTCAGATTTCATGTCCTTCCTCACTTTTCTGACTTTGAATCTAGGGATGACTCTGATAGATACCTGTCCATCAAGATACCATTTCCTGATAGATTCATTCTCGATAGTTTGTTTTTCACTGACATTTCTGTCAGGAATGATGAAGTTTATAAAATACACACAACAACTTAAAGAATGATTATCTGAGAAAGTGCTTTGAACATGGAAATAAATGTTGGATTCTGAAGGTAAACATAAAGCATTTAAAATGAAATAGTTCTGATTTATTGTAGGAACAATAAACAACAGAGACATCTTGAAACAGAGGGTAGGAGAAATAAAAGCTTGAGAACAATATTGAGGTAATCACAGCCTTTTGAAGTCAAGGGAAATTTAAAGCTGCAATGATGAATCAGCTCCCATTTAAAATGTTCAGAATGTCTAGGATAAATAAAGCTCGAGAATAAACTTGGAAATTAGAAAATTAAAGCAAATAACAGATGAAGGGAATTAGCTTTGCTCATTTTTGAAGAAAAAGGCTATAAATTTCTAAGCATAAATTTAGTAAAATACCTGTCATTTTAAATAAGCATTCCAACTTCTTGCTCTGAGAGGGGGTGCTTTTGCACTCCTGGGGGTGGGTAAATACACTGAAAATGAAAGATTATTGATATGATGGTCCCATATGTGGCTGAGCACTGGTATCATCTGCAAACACCAGGATACACAGTCAAAAATGGAATTGTTGGCAATTTAGATGTCAATCATAGCAATTAGCTGGGCTACCCTTAATAAATGGGTAGTAGTAGTTGTAGTAGTAGTAGGTGGTAGTTGTAGTAGTAGTAGTAACGGTAGTAGTAGTAGTGGTAGAGGTTGTAGTAGTAGTAGTGGTAGTAGTAGTGGTAGTTGTGGTAGTGGTAGTAGTAGTAGCAGCAGCAATAGAAGTAGAAATAGTAGTAGTAGTATTGTAGTGTTAATTCAGTAGTAATTTTAGTGACAGTAGTAGTAGAAGAAATAGTAGTAGTTAAAGAGGGTCTTTTCCATACTTAGGAAATTTATCAGGGATTCTGTCAACTGAGATGTTGGTTCAAAGCAAGGACCTGAGGACATGCTACCTGGAGGATCTGGGAACCTTTAGTGTTTAACTCAGCCGAGATTAGGGGCCTCCAGGATATACCCATTGATGTGGGGGAGGCCATATTCAAAGGAGTCAAACTGGTGTCAGGTGCATGCTTAACCTGCACCCAAACCACTGCACTGTGCCCTGGCTCTGGAACGTGTATTATTATATATTTTTATTATGCTAGTAACCTAATCAGTCACACTACCCAAGCAAATATAATCTGAAAAAGTCATTTAACTATTCATAGAGCAGACCTCTGAGTGAATGATAATCCTAACATATTTCTCAGTAAAAGCTATTCTCTTTTCTTATACCTGCCCTTGCAGACACTATTCTTCATGATGGCCAGCTCAGTTAGACTACCATGTAATTACAGAAGGATTAAGGATCTGAGTCTTGGAATTGCATCAAAGTTTGAATCCTGACTTGGCTACTTATTCATCCTGTGAACTTGCACAAATCACTTAATCTCTGAACTTTTTTCCATCTGTCCATTGAAGAAAATGATATAATTTATGGGAATTTATAGGGATTTGATATAATGATCTACATAAAATAGCTTCACAAGGTTGTAGATTTATTTTATGTTAATTCCTATTTCCTACTGACACTTAAAATGAATTCTAACCCCCTTTCTAAACTGTTTAGAGACTCCATAATGTCTGGTGCATTACTGTTGAGAAAACATCATTAGAAATACTGACTAAAATAAAATATTACATTTATATGGAGGAAAAGGGGAAAGACTTCAATTTTTTAGAGTATAAGTTTAGGCTAAGCAGGGGGAAAAAGCCAAAACAGGGGAATTTATGATTACCTGTTTTCCTAAGTTCCACTCAGGCAGGTTCCAGATTATACATAGAGATGGAACAATAGAGGAAAAACTAATTTTTCTTTTTTATTTTCTTTTTTGGGTCACACCAGGCAATGCTCAGGGATTACTCCTGGCTCTGCACTCAGGAATTTCTACTGGTGGTGCTCAGGGAATGCCAGAGATTGTACCCAGGTCGGCCACTTGCAAGGCAAACCCTTACCCACTGCACTGTGTGGGTAACCATTAGTGTGGCTCTGGCCCCACTAATTTTTATATAATATTTTAATTGAGGTATAATAGTTTGTAATAGTATTAATATTATCGGCACATGCTAACAATGATATTAAACCATACCAACTGCTCGAATGTCAATAATCCTTCTACCATATCCCATGTTCCTTCCTTTTCTACCTTCCTCCCTTTGGCTATCTCAATTTTCAGTTCCATTGACAATACACAGTTTGCTTGCACTGAGCATTTTCTATTCCCTTGTGTGGTTTTGTTGTACTCCACACATGAACTGAGATCATAGAACATTTGTCTTTTTCCTTCTGAATCAATTTGCTTAGCATGACACCCTCCATTTCTATCCAAGTTGAAATGCAAGACTTCATCATTTCAATAGAGGAAAAATTACATTCAAGTAATAAGAATTGGTAAAGACAGAAAAAAGTAGTAAGCAATAGGTATAGGTATTTGTCATCTAGCCATTTCTAACAAGTTGACCGAACTAGAAACTGCATCTCTGAGTCACAGCCCGTTCTACGTGTTAGGAAATATAAAACAAGAGAGAAAAACACTCCTCAAAAGAATTCTGGTTCCATGAACACTTCAGCTCTGGCGTGTACATGTACTGTGTTGGGTTGGGTTTGGTATTTTCATTTTGTTGTAGCAAGAGGCTGGCATGAGGAGGGTCTGGGGCCATAGGACTTTTCACAGACTAAAGGAGAAACATTTTGTTCTGTTGTTTTTCTTCACGGTTGGCGCAAAAACCTCTGCAAATTCATCTTCTCTCTGTCCAATTTTAGTCCACACAAACAACCCGAATTTTCTGACCAATTTTTCATTATTTTCTGAATTGTATCTACTCGCAGCCACACCTGGGAGTTCTGGGACATAATATGTATTTGGAAAGGCAGTAGGAACGTATTATTCTTCTAAAGAAAAAAAAGATGTATTACTTCCTTTCTGGAGCGATTACCTCCCTCTGATGTCAGCATAGTCATCTTCATCCTCAATCACCAACCAAGTAGGAGCATCTTCACGTCATGAATATTGCAGTTGTCTGGGGGGATAGACATATCATACAAGCCAGACTATAGTTTTCTATTTTTGCAGGAGCTTGTTGAGTAAAGCACCTTTAATTGCTCTAGGATCACAAGTTTCAAGGGATACACACACCTGAAATTGCTGGTTGGTCCCTTTCCAATCCCTGAAAAATGAAAGCAATATGGATGGGGACTTCAAAAAGAGACAGAAGTTAGTGATTGAGTGTGAGCATCTAGTTCAGTTACATCAATTCAGAGAATATGGATATTCATATTTTATATTTGAACACATTTCCCTCAACCTAGTTTGTATCTTTCAGTTTTCCCACTTTGAGAAGATCAGTAAATAGATGTTTTCTTGTGTTTGGAGTAGACATACCTTTATATGCATTTTGTATAATCATAGATATCTATAAATTTCTTTGTCAAGTCTTCTCATAGACTATGGACTTTCCTAGGAAGTGTACTATATCTTATTTAGCTTTATAACTTAAACTTCATAAATGTAAAACTTTATATATTGATTCTGTCTTTCAGAATAACATCTAGAAGGAGCTCCATGAAATTCATTATAAAATCCAGGTATGACAAATATAATAAGTCATTTGCAATTTCCAAATGCGAAGAAAAAGTTTATTTCATTCTTCTCATAATTTCCCATGCTGGACTCATGACTAGATCGTGAGATTCATGAGTATCTGGGAGACAGCAGGCTCTTTCTTGATGAGGAATTGTTAATATAATGCAACTGCTTTGCATTTTTGTGATGCAGAGATTTGAAAAATCTAGAACAACAACAGATTATTGTTTATGCAACTGTTAGACTTTTTGCTTTCTCTGTAATATTGTGTGTTTAAATAATCCTGTAGTAGATACAGGTTTGCCATCAATTTGCAATCAAGGTGAATGCCCTTGGCATAGACAGTCTCTTAGGCAGGTTTTTCCCTCTGAGAAGGCAGGGTGCACTCATCAGCTGTTGTAATATCACAGTAAGGATATCTCCTTGTGACATTTGGAAATGACTTTCTAAACGCCAATCAATTAATCCTTTGTGGCTTTGATGGTGTGGAGGTCCGTTTCCCAGGGCTAGATAATAAAGTAAGCCATTTGGCTGTGCATCCAGGAAATAGGTATGTGGCCATAAGTCCACAGGGGGCCTGCCTCATGGTAGATGTCAAGCTTCTCTAGTACTCCATGCTTTAAGGTCTGATGGAGGAAAACACTGGGCACATCAATATTTCATCAGAACACAATAACATTTTCTGTTAAGTGTGGAATTGCCATATCCTCAAATAAAGTATGTCTTGGGGCCACTTTCCTTTAGACCTTCATCTCTGAAACTCATATGTAAGACAATCACTTGTCACTTGTCACTTGTTTTCCCATTGTTCATCGATTTGCTCGAGCGGGTGCCAGTAACGTCTCCATTCGTTGGGAATGAGGTCCATTATTGTTACTGTTTTTGGCATATCGAATACAGCACTGTAACTTGCCAGACTCTGCTGTGTCCCCCAGGCATATATAAAAGACAATGGAGAAATATAATTTAATTTATTTTGAAAAGCATTATCTTTTGAGTTGATTTTAAGATAAATACATTCTCAAAAGGCAGTGCAACCATAAACTAGCTAGTACTGAATGGTCTTGAAAGCCTTTCAAACTCCAAAGACTTAACCCTACCTTCTAGCTCTTTATTCTAGCATTAAGATCCTTTATCACTAATAAAGAAAATTCTCTGGGAAATTTTTTCTAACATCTTCCATAACACTGCATATCATGGGTTAATGACAAAGGTTGCTCTTTGGCCAGGAATTCTTTGGTCTAAGAATCTCTTTAAGATTGAAAAACAAACAAACAAAACAAAACAAAACCCACTGATCCAAAGTTAACAGAGTCAGTGAACATTCCCTCCTAAGAGATATGACTACTAGTTTTGCAAACAACTGTGTGTTTTACTTCAGAAGGCTCTTCCATGCATTACAACTCTAATAGGGATTTAGGCAAGAAGGGGATGATTTGGTTCATCAAAGAGAGGAAAAAAGGGAAAACAAACATTTCTCAGACACCCACTGTGAGGCCAGGGTATCAGATATGTTCAGTCAGTGAAATCCACTTAAAGCTATGGGAAGCCAGTAAGTACAGCGATTAGGGAGTCAAAACACTTGGCCTCCAATTGCAGTTCTGTTCTTTCCTAAATGAATAACCTTAGGCAAGTTACTTAACCACAGAACTTTCATTTCCTCCTCCATAAAAATAATATTAATCATATCAAAAAATTTTAGTCCATTAAAAATGAGAATTAAATAAGAGAACTGTCAACTTCTGAGCCTGTTAATATAGAAAGGTGTTTATCACTACCTCTGATTTAGAACTATTGATGAGGAAACTAATTCTAAATGATGATGCCCAAGGCCATTGGGCAGTGTAGGCTGACCTTCTCCCTTCCAGTCTTATTTTTTCCTTGCTGGAGTCAGAGACGCCAATAGGAAGGGAGAAGGGGATATGCTTCTCAGAGGCTCAGAAGTTTTGTGGGGGGGGGGCCGGTGGGGCGTCCCCCCCCGGCAAAGTTGAGCCCTGCAAGCCTGTATAATGTCAGCAGGGCTCACAATTTTTTAAGTGTTACATCATGATTGCAGCTGCTGAATTTTCCATTATTTTTCAGAAATTTTTTAGAGCCCTTGCCATTTTTAGGCTTGCTTACCACATCTCTTGATTTTTTTTAATGTCAAAAACGGCTATGAAAAGTTATACAACACTGCAGCAACCTTGGCCATTCACCAGCTCTCAGGCATCCAAAGTGCTACTGCTATTGTTCGGCAACAGAGAAGGAAGGGAATTTGCCCCTCGGGACTCGCTTTTGATTGCTATTAGAGTTTTAGTCATAGCTATTGCCCTTAGAAGAGAAACCCACACCACCTCTATAGTCTTTTATTATAGTGCCCAAGATGTTCATTGAGATACAGTGACGGTCTACACAATGTCATTCATCCCAGTCTTGTTGACTTCAGAGTAAGAGCTAATGTCTGAACTCCCTGTCTCTTGCCATTCTAAAACTGTATCCATCAATCTTTCTTCTCATCAGATGTAACAAAAATGACAGAGGCAGACATCACCCTCTTCTTTTTTCAGTCAAGGCAACTGAACTTACTTTGAAATGCACATTCTTGATCACATTATGGTTAGGACAGAATTTTAGCTGATTCCCTGAGGACTGTTGGCATTGCCTATGACTTTGTTTCACTAGGAAAAATTCATGTTTGAATACGCTCTTAAGGAAACAGGTACATGGAAACATGTTTCCCCCAGACATTATTGCAACATCTATTCTAGTCATCTGCCACTAGAGAATCTCATCATGCCAAGAAATTACACGGGCTGTTTGACTTCAGATCCAAACCAAAGCTTACTGGTAGCAGCAAAGAAGCATTATCTAGTTCTCAAACTTTTGATAAATATTTTATCACAAATACTTATCATTTGTTAATTTCCACAAGTTTCAAAATCTTTAGGATAAACATAATTGATTGATTTATGTACAAATATTGCTGATCTTTCCCCGTTTTCTGTAAAGTGGCCGCGTGGTTCATCAATACATGCACGAGATGAGAGGCTACTACAAGAGCATCCCACCTGCACGGCACAGCCTGGCAAGCTACCCGTGTCGTATTTTACATGCCAAAAATCACTGTATGACTGTCTCCCTGTAGATCATCGATTTGCTCGAGCAGGCACAGTAACATCTCCATTTGTCCTGTCACATGCTAGATAGCCCAAGGGCATCTTCCTGCTCCAGGAACATAAAGAGCCTCAAACCATTCCATCAGGTCATAGGAATGAGGTCTATAATTGTTACTGGTATTTGGCATATCAAATACGACACGGGTAGCTTGCCAGGCTCTGCCGTGCGGGGCCTAACATTTATAATCATAAAATGCCAGATTGTAGCCATGCAGCCTGCTCAGCTCAGACAAGCCCCCTGGACCTCTCCCAGGGTCTCTGACACTTGCTCGTCTCCCCTTGTCTCAGTTTCATTTTGTTATTTGCATCTGTTTTTCTTTTTGGGTCACACCTGGCAATGCTCAGGGAATGCAGCCCAAAGTGGGTGGTAAACTCCAACTAAGGATATGCCAAAAAACAGTAACAATTATAGATCTCATTCACTTGAACTGAAGGAATGGTTTGAAGCTCTTCATGTTCTTGGAGCAAGCAGTTGATATTGGGTTACACTAGCATGTGACAATACGTATGGAGGTGTTACTGGTGCCCGCTCGAGCAAATCGATGAACAATGGGAAGACAAGTGATACAAGTGATTGATCTTTATTGTATTTTTTTTCACCATAATCTGAAAATTTCAGGGCCAAAGGTCCTGGCTAAAGGACCAACAGGTCAATATTATTAGGCAATATCTACTATGAGAAGAATAAAGCTAGATATTGTATCTCAAGGAAAGTGGAGCTTCATTTTTTAGACAGTTCTAAAACTAATTGAGAGGACTTTCTAAATAGGTAGGTTAAGAATCATTCTTAATTGATGACTCTTAATCATATTAAGAATCATTATTTATTAATATGAAAGAATGATGCCCTCGAGAGAATGAAATTCTGTCCATTTTAATAGTGTAGGAGATTTCAGGACTCAAGAAAATTGACTTGCTCCCCTAAGATGGCCCATTTTTATGGAATATAAATTGCATTTAGTAAAGATTTCTTTAAAAGAAAGAATCTATGGATCTTTACAGAGGAAGAATAAAACTATTTAACTCTAAATATTCATCAAACTTATTAAAATATGTCTTTAACTAGACATCTCTTTTTTTTAGGAGAAAAAAGAAGTTCACCAAGCGCGATGTTATCCTCCCAACCTCTGGGACACTGTCAGTTTCACTGGCACTAGAGGGCACCATTATGCCATTAATGAAAGGGGCATAGTGGGCTGTAGGGTTTTCCTCTCACCAGCTCTATATCTGGCCATCATCACACCCAGGCTCAGGGAACTTACTCACATGTTACTCTCTCTTTAGATTTGTACCCTCTAACACTAGGTATTAATCATTTTGATCTTGATGGTGGGTTTCTGAAGGTCTCATACTCATCAATACACTAGCACGGCTCTTCACACACTACCTGTCCGAATGCAAGGTGCCCTCCCAATGGAAAACCAGCAGGACAATTCTACTGTTCAAGAAGGGAGACATTCACGACATCGGTAACTATTGCCCCATCTGCCTCGTCATCTACAAGCTGTTCACTTCGAGTCATCCTGAACAGGATTGGCAGAACACTAGATGAAGGACAACCATGCGAGCAAGCTGGCTTCCGGAAAGGATTCAGCACAATCGACCATATCCACATGGTAACCAAGCTCATTGAGGTTTGTAGGGAGTACAAGATGCCGCTCTGTCTCATGTTCATTGATTTAAAGAAAGCCTTTGATTCTGTGGAGACTGAAGTGGTCATCGAAGCCCTAGCCAAACAAGGTGTTCAAACCCAATACATCAAGATCCTTCATGAGCTGTATTACGGATTCACCACCAGGATATCACCATTCTATAAGGAAGTGATCATTGATGTCAAAAGAGGGATTCGACAGGGTGATACCATTTCACCAAAACTCTTCAGCACCACCCTCAGGAACATCATGAGACAATTAGAATGGGAAGGAATGGGAGTGAAGATAGATGGTCAGCAAGGACACCACCTCTGCTTCACTAATGACATCTTCCTAATAACACCAAACACTAGCCAAGAGGCACAAATGCTGGCTGACTTTGACCTGGAATGTGGAAAGATAGGTCTACAGCTGAATCTAAAGAAAACTATGTTTATGAAAAATGAACTAGTTTCGGAGGCCCCATTCACTCTCAATGGAACAGACATCTCTGAATGTAACAGTTATGTGTACCTAGGTCCAGAAGTCAACATGATGAATGACCTAAAACCTGAGCTGCACAGGAGGAAGAGAGCGGCATGGAATGCCTTCAAAGGCATTGAAGAAATAGCTAAAAGGACAAAGAACCTCAGGCTCCGGGCACATGTCTTTGACTCCACCATTTGTCCTCCATTAACATATGCCTCAGAGACCTGGGCCCTATGAAAGCAGGATGAGAATGCTATTCGGATCTCCCAGAGAGGAATCGAAAGAGCAATGCTTGGAATAT
Organism: Cryptotis parvus; assembly: GCA_021461705.1. Lineage (NCBI taxonomy): Eukaryota > Metazoa > Chordata > Mammalia > Eulipotyphla > Soricidae > Cryptotis > Cryptotis parvus. The sequence goes on along the minus strand of JAJIBD010039012.1, from coordinate 12,438 downwards.
CACGCCTCACTCAAGTGAGAGAAGGAATCGGAGCTCTGACCTCCATTGCTATTCCAGAATCAGGGACGCTGTCTCATTTGCCAAGGCATCGAAAATCAGATGGATTGGACATGTAATGCAATTTGGAGAGAACCACTGGACTAGAGCCTTTTACCAACTGGATCCCTTGGGATGTCAAAAGATCATGTGGCCACCCACCTACAAGATGGTCAGACTTCTTCATCAAGACCCTGAAGGAACAGTTTGAGGCTCTTCATATTCCTGAATCAACCAGATGCCATTGGGCTACATTGGCACGTGATAGGGTCCGATGGAAATGAATAACGGATTCAAGTGATCAAGTGAGATATATATATATATATATATATATATATATATATATATAGTTTATATATATAGTTTATATACATATAGTTTTATATATATAGTTTATATATAGCTAAACTAAGTTAAGGAGAAATTCTAGATAAAGGAAAGATTCTAGAAAAAAGCAGAAGTTACCATATTCACCCCCTGTTTCAGAGTTACACTGGACTCTAAGATCAAACAGAGATCTAGACTCCACTAAGTTTGAAGAAGATGGATTCAGAACTCTCATTGATGATCAAGGCTATAAATCTCTGTGGATCTCAGCAACAGAGAATGTGGATAGTGGTGGGTCCATAGAGTCAGCAGACACATGGCAAAAGTTGGTTCTAAACTACTTCCCAGGGTAGAGAATTCAAAATTCTGCAGGTATAAGGGTTGTGGACTCCAGGAACTTTTATCAGTGAGCTGGGAAAAGCAGAAAGGAGGGGTATTGAATAATAATTAATAAATAGGGCCCAGAGTGATAGTACAGAGGGTAGTGTGTTTGCCTTGCACTATGTTGACCTGGGTTCTATCCATGGCATCCCATATGGCCTCCTGTGCACTGCCAGGAGTAATTCCTGAGTGCAGAGGGAGGAATATCTCCCTGAGCATTGCCAGGTGTGATGTAAAAAGCAAAAACAAAATCACTTATATCACTTGTATCGCTTGTCTTCCCATTGTTCATCAATATGCTTGAGCGGGCACCAGTAATGTTCATTATTGTTACTGTTTTGGGCATATCGAATACACCACGGGTAGCTTGCCAGGCTCTACTATGGCTCTGGGTTTATCCCGGGTGCCCAGTCTGCTGTCAGGCTAGAAGCCTTCTCGTCTCCCTTCCTTTTCTCCTCCTCTGTGGATAAAGTAATTTATAACAAAATAAATAAATAAAGTAACTTGTAAAAAATAAATAAATAAAATAATTAGTAAATAACAGTAAATTGGTAGATTGGGTAGGGCTGAACACAATGTCCATCATTCATTAATCCTTAATCAGTTAATTGAAAAGAAAGACTTAAAATTAAGCTGGGCAGTAGTAGACTTTCAAAGATACCAGAAGACCATTTTGGAGGAGTAGCATCAGAAATTATTCTAGTTAGAGCCTGAGATATAGTACAGTAAGTGGGTGCTTGCCCTGTATACCTCAAACCAGGTTCAGTTCTCTGCCCCCATATGGTGTCTGGAGCCCACTCAGAGTTATCCCTGAGCTCAGAACCAGGAATAATCCTTGAGTACAATCAGGTGTGACCTCCAAAAATAAACAAACATAAAAGAAGAAATGACACTAGTTAAATGATGGGGAGCTTATCAAAGATCAGTGTCTATGCCACAGTTTTGGGGAAACTAGGTTTAAAATCTGGACAGCCTACTTACTACTTAAGCTAAAATCAAGTTACAATTTAGCTTGATGAGAGCTAAATTGTAAACATACACTTGATGAGAGAGAGAGAGAGAAAAATTGTGAATAGTGAAACTTTCTTGTAAATATCCCAGGAAACATAACTTGTGGAGCATTTTTTGGTTGCTGTTGTTTTGTTTTTATTTTTTGGGTTACGCATGGCTGTATTCAAGGCTTTCAACTGGCCTTGTGTACAAGGATACTCCTGACAGAGCTCAGGGCAGCATATGTGATGATAAGATCAAACCAGGGTCAGCCAAATGTAAGGCAACTACTTCACCTGCTTTACTATTTTCTACCCAGAGATACATAGCAAAAAAAGTTCTTATTTACTATAATTGAATAACTACTAATATGTTCTGATACCATGAATTTTTATATTTTACATATTTTAGAGTTTTTTTTGAAGTTTCTAAATGTATACTATAAGAAGAATAGCTGGCATTAACTTCACTCTAATTCCTTCAGAAGCAATTGGAATTAGAGGAAAATTCCTAGAAGTAATGCCACCAATGCCAAGACCAAACAGATGCTGATGGGATTGGTCAGACTCAAAGAGCTAAGCCACAGATGTGTCTTTATCTTTCTGCAAATACCATGTGTTTGCCCGGATAGTGATTTACAGATGTGTCCTTTATGACTTGCTAGCACAGAGACCAGAAATTTACTGATATTGACCTTTGGTTTGGGGTACATAAGAGGTTTGTCTTACTCAAATAGTCTTTTGCTCTCCTAAGTTGAGGACCAAAAGTTTAAATGGGTGCTGTCATCACTGTTGCTTCTCTTGACACATTTGGTAATAAATTATTTTTTTTTTAAATATCACAAACTAGTTCAGGTTGAAAATTCTTTTCCGAGCTGGAGTTCAGAAATCAATGTGAAAAAATAGGAAAGTTGTGTTACTTGAACCACACAAATTTTTTTGTTTGTTTTGCAACCAGAGGAATGCTTTCCTCATAAAGTTTATTGAACAATGCTTGGGAACACTGGAGATCTCCGACAATAAGGAAGGGAGAAAAGTTCCCTTTTATTTCAAGGCCTGTGGCAGATGGATAGAATTCACAAGTTCAGCACAGTTCTGAAGACTTTTACTTAATGCCAATAATTAAAAAACTCTGTTAATACAATCCAAGGTCAGGAGAACCCCAGACTTCCAATTTCTGACTGAACCCAGATTATGTGCTCAGGTGGGGATTAAAATCCAAGATGGAGGTTCTTCTTCAAAGCCCATGTTTTTCTTTTTCCAAAGGGTGCACTTGAATCAGGCAACTAATAAAATTTTTTCGGCTCGTTTTGCAACTAGAGTAATGCTTTCCTTATAAAATATATTGAACAGTGTTCCCTTTCTATTTTGGGAAAGTATATGTAGAATGGAGTTCTTTTTTTCTCTCTTTTGGGTTAATTTCATGGGTATTCTCTCATTATTGTACCATTGTTGGTACAGAGGAATTTATTTCCATGAAGTGCAATCTCAACAAGTGAGAGAGAGGCAATTTACTTTCTTTACCATTTCTCAAGTGCCACTCAGCAGAGCTTGGCAAGCTACCCGTGTCGAATTTGATATGCCAAATCACTGTATCACTGTATCACTGTCTTCCCGTTGCTCATCGATTTGCTCGAGAGGGCCCCAGTAACATCTCCATACGTCCTGTGTGAGCTAGAGTAGCCCAAGGGCATCTGCTCGCTCCAGGAACACGAAGAGCCTCAGACCATTCCTTCAGGCCATGAGAATGAGGTCAGTAATTGTCACTGGTTTTTGGCATATCAAATACGACATGGGTAGCTTGCCAGGCTCTGCCAAACACCAGATATGCCAAATACCAGTAACAATTATAGACCTCATTCCCATGACCTGATGAAATGACTTGAGGCTCTTTATGTTCCTGGAGCGAGCAGTTGCTTTGGGCTACACTAGCATGTGACAGGGTGTATGGAGATGTTACTGGTGCCCGCTTCGAGCAAATCTATGAACAACAGAAAGACAAGTGATACAAGTGAAGTACCCTTTTCCTATCTTCCTTGAGAGCAGTCATTCATATTAGACAAACCTGGGTTTAAATTCTAGCTATGCTTTTTTTTTTTAAGTATTTTATTATACCACCGTGAGATATACAAATAAAAAGATATACAATTAAAAAAGTTCATGTTTGGGTTTTGGTCATACAGTGTTTCAGCACCCGTCCCTCCACCAGTGCCCATTTCCCTCCAACAACATCCCCGGTTCCCTCCCCCCATTCCCCAGCCCTGCTCCATGGCAGGTTCTTTATTTCTTTGCCTTTCTCTCTCTTTCTCTTTTCCTTCCCTTCTAGACTATGGATTACAGAACATACATTAAAAGGTTGTCATGTGAATCCTTTTGCCTCTATTTCATGCTCAGTTCTAGGTTGGCATTAGTACCCTCGACTATTATTAGCACCCTGTTCCATTTTCTGTCTTTCCTAAACTCCTGACTCCCACACGTTTGTGATAATTTCCACCTTTGACAAGACCTCCTGATATATGCTTCACTTGACCTTGGATATTGGTATCTAATATGTACATATATATTTATGCCATGCAAATAAATGCAGTCATTCTGTATCTGTCTCTCTCCTTCTGGCTAATTTCGCTCAACATAATCTTCTCCATGTCCATCCATTTATAGGCAAATTTTATAACTTCATTTTTCCTTACAGCTGCCTAGTATTCCATTGTGTAGATGTACCAAAGCTTCTTTATCCAGTCATCGATTTTCGGGCACTCTGGTTGCTTCCAGATTCTGGCTATTGTGAATAATGCTGCTATGAACATAAAAGTAGGGATGGTGTTTCCGCTGCGTATTTTTGGTTTCCCAGAGTAGATTCCCAGGAGTGGTATGGCTGGGTCAAATGGGAGTTCAATTTCTAGTCTTTGGAGGAAAGTCCATATTGTTTTCCAGAAAGGCTGTACCAGCCGGCATTCCCACCAACAATGGATGAGTGTCCCCTTTTCCCCACATCCACGCCAGCACTTGTTGTTGTTGCTCTTTTGAATATGTGCCAGTCTCTGTGGTGTAAAGTGGTATCTCATTGTTGTTTTGATTTGCATCTCTCTGATGATTAGCCTTGTTTCTTTAGAGCATTGTTACCTTTACAGAAAAGTTACACAGAGCATGCGGTGTTCTGATTTCTTCTTTTTACTATCCTCTTCACAGTATTTTCTTAACATCTTTTTTGCATTAGTGCCATGCATTTGTTAGAACTGATAAACCATACAGATACATAGTTAACTAAGTCCATCATTACTATTGCACTGACTTTGTGCTGTTCTGTTCGTTAGGTTTGGAAAAATGTATAATGTCATGTTTTTGGTGAGCTGTGAAATCAATTTTGTGGATTGACATCCATTTGAATACATGTGGAATATGTGACAGAGTGTTAACCACTAAAATATTGTTTAATAAAAATTATATTGTAAACAGAAACAGGTACACATATGTGAGATTGAAGCCAAAATAAAGGATATTTGTGATACCATATTACATATTACCATATTACACTGAAAGTTAAAACTGTTCATACATTTCTAGCTTCTAAAATACTGGTTTGTAGCAGAAGATAAATGTTTATTTGTTCATTCTAATCAGGATATAGGTAAAGGTTAAGTGGGTTTTGGATTACTCAGAATAATCCTCATAATAAAACACAAAACAAAGACAGATTAGCCTTTGAGGAACAAGTATGATAACATCTGATGGAGAAAAGAGGAGAGGTCTAACTTACCCTTAAAATTTTAAAGAGAAAGTGAGGAATGGATTGTGAATGTCTAGCAGGTTGTCCAAAGGGAAAGAATAATCAGGTGTGGGAGGAAACAGTGGGGCCAGATAAATCTTTAGTGGTGTGTTTAGGACTTAAAGCTAAAAACAGATTAGAAGGAATGGGGACAGTAAAAGGAACTGTGGTAAGAAGACTAGGTACATTGTTTCTTTCAATGAGAATGAGCTTATCAGAGCCTCCATTATGTTAATTTCAGAAAAATCAGAATCAAATCATTCTGAAAGGTAACTCCCTTCCCTAAACTCACCCTCCACTCACTACCATGGGCTACCTCGCGGAAAATGTAGGAAGGCTTTACCTCCAGCCTCTTGCCTATAAGTCATGTTGAGGCCCAGTCCTGTATTTCCATCCCTAGATTAGACTCTTCATATCAGTGATGCAAAATAAAGGAGAAGGAAGGGTGCAGTTTCTCAGACCAACCTGCAAGGCACTTGCCGAGCTCATTTTTCTCAGTCATCCTCCTTCACATCATAGAGAAAAGGACGAAAGGCAGCAGTCGTTCATTCAGTCAGCTGCAGAGCACTCTGCAAGGGCATATGCTTCTTAGTCGTTTCCGAGTGAAACGAATGAGATATGAACATGAAAGAGTAAGAAACCAGAACTTCTCTCTTGCAAACTGCCCAGTCCCTTCTGCTAGATTTTCAGCTGATTCTTTTCAAGTGAATAAAAGCCAGGCTCGAGAGAATCAAAACAGACAGGGAGACTAGATGGATTATAAGGACTCTGCTTTCATAAAAATGTGTGTGTGGAAGGGAAGTCAAGTAAATGGGTAAAGCTGAAAATTATGTTATCTACATGTCTGAAACCTAAACTAATTCGGAAACTTTTGTGAAACCCTGTAATAGATGAATTGACTGAGTTGGTCTTCATATATGAGAGGCTCACAGAGATTGCCCCAGGAACCCCTCAAAGTCTGTGGTATTTTTTTCCTACAACTCTAGTTTAACCTGGAAACACGATTTCTTTCTTTCTCTTCTTTCTCTCTCTCTTCTTTCTCTCTCTTCTTTCTCTTTTCTTTCTCTCTTCTTTCTTTCCTTCTTCTTCTCTCTCTCCTTCTCTTTCTTTCTTTCTTTCTTTCTTTCCTTCCTTCCTTCCTTCCTTTCCTTCCTTCCTTCCTTTCTTTCCTTTCCTTTCCTTTCCTTCTTTTCTCTCTTTCTTTCTTTCTTTTCTTTCTTCCTTCCTTCTTTCCTTTCTTTCCTTTCCTTTCCTCCCTTCCTTCCTTCCTTCCTTCCTCCTTCCTTCCTTCCTTCCTTCCTTCCTTCCCTTCCTTCCTTCCTTCCTTCCTTCCTTCCTTCCTTTCCTTCCTTCCTTCCTTCCTTCTTCCTTCCTTCCTTCCTTCCTTCCTTCCTTCCATCCCTCCTTCCTTCCTTCCTTCCTTCCTTCCTTCCATTCTTCCTTCCTTCCTTCCTTCTTTCCTCCCTCCCTCCCTTCCTTCCTTCCTTCCTTCCTTCCTTCCTCCTTCCTTTCCTTCCTTCCTTCCTTCCTTCCTTCCTTCCTTCCTTCCTTCCTTTCTTCCTTCCTTCCTTCCTTCTTCCTTCCTTCCTTCCTTCCTTCCTTCCTCCTTCCCTTCCTTCCTTCTCCTTCCTTCCTTCTTCTTCCTTCCTTCCTTCCTTCCTTCCTTCCTTCCCTCCCTTCCTTCCTTCCTTCCTTCTTCCTTTCCTTCCTTCCTTCCTTCCTTTCCTTCCTCCCTTCCTCCCTCTCCTCCCTCCCTCTCCTCCCTTCCTTCCTTCCTTCCTTCCTTCCTTCCTTCCTTCCTTCCTTCCTTCCTTCCTTCCTTCCTTCTTTCCTCCCTTCCTTCCTTTCTTTCTTTCCTCCCTTTTATAAACTATAATCTTAAAAAAGGACTTGGATTAAATTTGGTCGTCAAATTGTATTAACCTAACTTTCATGATCAGATTTTAAAGTTTCTGGGCCATACCCAGCAGTGCTCAGATCTTATTTCTAGCTCTGTGTTTAGGGATCCTTCCTGGCAAGCTTAGGGGACTGTGGGGGTTGCTGAAGATTGAACTTGTGTTGGGTACCTGCAAGGCAAGTGTTGTGCATACTGTACTATTATTGCTCAGCCCTCAAGCAGATATTATTTTACAAAGCAATAGAAGCTAGGATTTATTCTTGATCACTTGATCACTTGATATCCTGTTATTATTCTTTGATTTGCTTGAGTGGGCACCAGTAACATTTCCATTTGACCTTATCATGTGCCAGTGTAGCCCAATGGCATCTGCTTGCTCCAGCAATGTGAAGAGCCTCAAACCATTCGTGCAGGGTCTTGAAGAAAAGTCTGACCATCTTGTAGGTGGGCAGCCACTTGATCTTTTGATGTCCCATGTGATCCAGTAGGTAATGGCTCTAGTCCAATGGTCAAATCCAAATCACTTTACATGTCCAGCCCATCTGATTTTTTCTGTGTTTTTACATAATATTTGAGCTGGGAGCAGTCATCCTAGGATAAGCCCCCATTTTTTTTGTTGCCATTTGAATAAGATTTCTCAGTGTAAAGTCACACTTACAATTGTTGAATTCCAAAGTCAATAAAATTTCCATTAGGGCAAAGTGATTGTTTTCCAAGTTTCAATTTATCTTAAATGGCTCCAAATTTCCAGAGAATTTGCTATGGGGATTCTAAAAAGTAGTTTTCTATAATAAAATTTGTACCAAATATCTTAGAGTTAGCTTATATGCTCACATACTCTATAACATTATGGACCTCATTCCCATGACCTGAAGGAATGGTTTGAGGCTCTTCCTTTCCCTGGAGTAAGCAGATGCCTTTGGACTACACTTGATTATGTCAGGACGTATGGCGATGTTACTGGTGCCCGCTTGAGCAAATCGATGAAGACAAGTGAAGTGATACAAGTGATACTATGTAACAACCGTCTTTTATAGAAAGTTGTTCATTTTCACCCACTCATTTTATGTGTTGATTTGGAAAAATAATATCCACGTCCAGTTTCGTTTTGGGGCTTTCCTCTTTTGCTGTATTGCTTTAAAACTGTAGGATATAGATAGGAGTTTATCTGTAGATATCTGTAGGAGTTTCTAGAACACCCTATTAGAAGGTGTGTGTGGTGGCCCTCTTATTTGATCACTGGCTCAGGTGATATTTAACAAAGCCCTTAGCCTGGGTAAACTGTGTGGTTGCAAATCAGACCAGCAGTCTTTCACACAATCAGAGTCTCCTTTACTTGTTCTTTATCTGGTGGTTTTTTTCCGTGCATATCAGTGGCACTACAGACTCACCAGCTCCCCACTCACCAATGAGAGTCTTTTTTTTTTCGTTTTTGGGTCACACCCTGTGATGCTCAGGGGTTTCTCCTGGCTCTGCGCTCAGGAATCACTACTGGCAGTATTTGGGGACTATATGGGATACCGGGGATTAAACCCAGGCTGCATGGGCCCGCCGCGCATGCAAGGCAAATGCCCTACCCGCTGGACTATCGCTCCGGCCCTCTCATTCTTGATTAGTATTCAAAGAAGGTGTATGTTGCACCAAAGCCTGCTTCACTCTCCAACAAGGGAGCATAATTCCAACTAAATGAAGTGGGGTATGAAGGCACAGAGAAGGCACACTATAGATACTAATTTCTTCATTGCTCTTCTTTGAATTACTGATTTGCATCTCATATGTACACATGGATGGCAAGGAACATATTTTAGGAAAAATGGTGTAAGGGGGACAAGTTGTTTTGCTCTAGCGATTCTGAATTAGCTCTCAGAATCCCTTAGATGGGTTGTAATTTCACTTTACTGAGCCCTTGACCAGTAATCATCTGCTCTGTACCTGAAAAATAGAGGGGTTCTCAATACACCTTTTAGAGTGTTCTGAAAAGTTTATTGATTCTAGTAGCCAACATTTCTGAGCCTGTCTCATGACATTGGATTTAGAGTCATGGATACTTTGAATCAACCTGTTACACATGAAATATAAAAAAATTGAGTCTTTTTTACATCCTCTTGGCCTCAACTCAAATTCCAGCTTGATTACCTGCTTTATGTTCCTAGTAAAATACTGTACCTTATTATTCTTTTCAGTTCAAAACCAGTTTACCTTTGAAGTAATATATCTATCTATATATATATGTATATCTATATCTATATCAATATCTATATCTATAGATAGGTAGATAGGATAGATAGATAGATAGATAGATAGATAGATAGATAGATAGATAGATAGATAGATAGATAGATAGATAGATAGATAGATAGATAGATAGATAGATAGATAGATAGATAGATAGATAGATAGATAGATAGATAGATAGATAGATAGATAGATCACTGTATCATTGTCTTCCCGTTCATCATCGATTTGCTCAAGCGGACACCAGCAACATCTCCATATGACCTTTCTCATGCAAGTAGAGCCCAAGGGCACCTGCTTGCTCCAGGAGAACATAAAGAGCCTCAAACCATTCCATCAGGTCATGGGAATGAGGTCTATAATTGTTGGGGGGGCGTAGGCCAGCGGGTGGCGTTCCAGCGCGGAAAAAATGTTACTGGTATCTGGCATATCAAATACAACATGGGTAGCTTGCCAGGCTCTGCTGTGCGGGTAGCATACTCTTGTAGTCCTTTCAAAATCCAGCATTTATTGATGAACCACGCGGCCTCCTTGCGGCCGCCGGAGCCGGGCTGTGATAGGTCTGCTGGGTGGAGTTCTGACGAGGGGAAGTCCGGATATGGAAAATGGAGGTCCTCATGGAGTGGGGGTCGTCTGGCTTGTTGTGAGGCTCTGCTGGGGTGGTGGGCCAGGGCTAGAACCCGCCATCCCCCCCCCAGGTGTCTCATGAGCAGCTGGGCACAGTGAGAGCCAGTAGCAGCTCTCACATCTATCTATCTATCTATCTATCTATCTATCTATCTATCTATCTATCTAATCTATCTATCTCTATCTATCTATCTATCCATTTATTATTATTATTCATCTATCTATAATCTATCTATCTATCTATCTATCCATGCATCTCCTTACACTAGGTCTTTATCTTCTCTCCCAAATCAAATATCACAAAAAACATGCATTTAATTTCTTGTATATATAAGACTGAGAAACAATTCCTGACTCTTCACTGTCTTACTTTTTTTATCTCCACCATTGCTACTTCTGTGTCATCATTGAGTTTAACTTTGTTTCCCTTTCCAACTTGGCCCAAAAAAATCACTTTTCCTATAGATTTTAAATAGTAGAGTAGGGGTTTAAATGCTAATATTCTTATCTTTTAGTATTACATACCAGGCTCAATGTAAACTGTTTCAGAGTTCTGTCAAGTTCAAGTAGAGAACTTGTGCATGCTCTGAAAACACCCATAATTCCAAAGTAATAATAGTTTATTATGTATATTAAAGTCCATGTGTCCCTGTGTAAGTGGTAGTTATTTGATAAGTTTTGGGAAAAGCACATTTCATTAAAGAGAAAAATCAAATAGGTGTCACTAGAAAAAGTTGCTAGAAGATAAAGAAGAAAATGGCTAATTCAAGACAGAGTAGAAACCGGAGTGTTCTCATTGTCTGTAAATAAGTGAAGCAATTGGTTCCTCCTGATTTAAACTATAAAATCAACAAATTACATATCAGAGGTGAGATATTAGGGCTGTAATAAATAAATAAAATCTGCTCCAACATGAGGATTTTTCTCTCTTTTGAAGTCTGGTTGTACTTTGATATTTTCTAACTCTTTTCCTACCGTGATGGGGTATGAATTTCAGATGGCTAGAAATCAGGTAAAGAGTTTATCTCACTTTGTGTCCATATCTAATGCCATACTAAGTGGTAGCTAGCTATTTTGACACAGCTTTTAATGTTTCAGTGGAAAGCAAGGCCTTTGGTCCTTGGTGACTTCTGAGAGTACAATCTGTGCTGTTCTTTGATTATTATGTGGGAGAAAGAAAGACTTTGGCCCAGAAGCTATAGCTTTACCCCTGGAGGGAGCCACAGGAAATGGTTTCAGTAAATAAAAGAATATGCTCTCATCTCTTTTTATTATGTTCTCCAAGGAAGAAGTTATAGGTTTAATGAAATTCAATTACAACATTTGGGGGGTGTCATTTGTATACAAAAAGATACATTACTGTAATTTTTATCTGTGAAGTTATTTGTGTCTCAAAAGGAGGATTACTAAATAAAGGATTTTAGCAGGAGATTAAAAATGCTATAATTCACACCAAAAAGTGTCCTTCTGGTTTTGTTTAAAAAATATTCTCCCCCTTCTGAGTAGTTTTAGGTTCACAAGCGGAGTTGGGAGAAAAGTAGAGATTTCCACATACCATTTCCTGCTTCCCAGAGGCATTGCCTTCTCCGTTACAGACATCAGAGTGGTACATTGGTATAGTAGATGAGCCTGTATAATATCCCAAAATTCATAGTTTGCATTAGGATTCACTCTTGTATTATACATTCTAAGAAATTGGGTAAATGCATAATGTCATGTGCCCGTCATTATGTATCATGAAGAATATTCTCACTGTTCTTAAAACTTGAGCTGTTTACTTATTCTAGTTCCACCCACAGCCTTAATAAACCACAGCATTTTTTCCCCTATCTCTTGGTTTTCCTTATGCATTTCATTTATTTCCATTTCTTATATATGCCATTTAATCAGAATCATGCAATATTTCAGATTGTTGTTGCTTTAGCTTAGCTATAAACAATGAACATTTTTCTGTGTCTTTGTATAACAGGACAGCTCTTTTTTGCAACACTAAATAATATTTCATTTTATGAATGTACCAGAGTTGATTCTATTAAGCTTTTCATACTTCTTCCATGTTTTGATAATTGTAAATAAAGCTGCTATGTGTGCAGTTTTTTGTGAGTACATACATTTTTAACTTTTTAAGGTAAATGTTAAAGAGAACCATTACTAAATATAAAAAGCAGATGTTTGGTTTT